>JALLAS010000069.1:0-20087 GCA_036939415.1 Detonula confervacea | reverse complement strand
CAAAAACTTTGACAAAATCATCAAATGAATGGCTCACGAAGCAGCATCAGGAGATGATGGATTACGGATATCTCCATTATCCAACACCAATAATAAAGGAGGATTACTGATCAGGGGACACACGCAACATAAACTCGGACGTGTCCACTGTGTTCGAGCTACATCAGCAGAATAAGCAAGTGTTTGTAGGGCCAACCAAAGCAAGGGCAACTGGGGACCCTTGCAACGCAGTAGAGCAACATAGTACTCTGCCCACACACCAGAAGGGTACTCCACATTAAAACATTTTTTCAATGGGCACTACTTCAACGTACATTTATGATTTACAACATAGCATGGTGCAATTCGATGACTTTCGCAACATTCTGATTCACTATCAAAAGCCAACATTTTCTCACATAGTCAATTATTACTTCGAGCGCCTTACATACCTACTTCCACCTACTATCACACAATATGATAAGGGCTTTATTTGAAGGGTGAACTGTGCAAAAGCAAAAGCAAAGAATGCGTAAACAATGGGGAGCATAAATACTATCCAGCGCACCTCAGTTACTACGTTTGCGATCGAAGAAGTAGAGGAATCTGCAAAAACAGTGCTGGAGTAATGTTGAAGCTATCCCCCGCCCTTGATATTGTCTGATTCACCTGGACAACTTACACGTGGTTTTGGTGATCTCATTATTGCTCAGAAAAAGATAATGAGTGAAGTATCTGAGGGTTCTGAGGGAAATATCGATGACAACGCTATTTTGGCTTTATGGGAAGCTTGCAACGACATGCCTGGAATGCTGCTAGAAGCTGCCTCGGGGTAGATGAGTGACGAGCAAATACATTGCAAGAAGATCATTGTACAACATGCAAGAAAAAGTGAAGTGGTGCTGCAAAATAAAAAAAGTGCTGCTTGAGACCATCTCTACAGTTGATGCATTCCTACGCTAACCTGCATGCTGACATCGACCTACTCGTTCAAACTTTGTGCACCTATCTTCTCCTAGAGTTACAAGTATGGACTTAAATCTAGCTTCAATATTCCTTCTCTGATCAACCTCCTCAGCAATGCATTCTTTCCATCGGTACTGTAACCTTTTAGGCCTTGATATCTTGCCATCTCTTTCAATTCTTCAAGCTTATACATGCCCGACATATCTTCAACCGCTTGCCATAATGCCACCTCCTCCCTCAAGCCATCATTTTCTGATTCTAACTCTAGGACAGTTTGTGAGAGTTGTCCTTTTACCCTTTGTAATTCTTCCAGAGTTGCAGTGGTAGTATCATAGTCTACCATCGCCCTTGCTGCAGCCTTTAATCGCGGTGCAGATGTTTGCACCGATTGCAATGCCGTTCGTCCAACAATGCGAGACACTGCTCCGCTAACTTCGACACCATCACCCAACACGCCTCCAGTTTTCCCTGAAATTAAGTTGGATTGATCGGTAGGATCCCCCAATGCGACAATGTAGGAGATGGTTCCTAATAATGCAGCTCCGGTGAAGGATATGGACGATGGGAATGGGATTAGTGGGGGGAGAAGGGTGTGTATTATGGGTATGATGAGTGGAGAGAGGAAGAATGTGGTTGCTCCAGATGCTATTGCTATTTGTTGTGTGTCCCAAGAGTTGCTGACGTTGTCTTCAGCTTGACTTCCTCCATTCATGCTAGTCTGGGCATTATTATTGGCATTGAATGCTAGATCTCTGAGACTATTATTGCCTTTCTCTACCGATTGATTGTAATTTTGTATATCATTTTTGCCAGAATCATCATTGCTGTCAATAAGAGAAGAAAAGGCGCGTGAGACAGTACTGCTGTCCACATTAGCGCGTGCTGATGCCATGACTTCTTCTTCCATTTGAGGAGTGATCAGTGATGCCTGTTTTCGGCTTTGGTTTTCACTGGGCTGATATTGTTGATATTCTGCACTGCTCCCTTCAAAGGATTTTGGCATCACATTATCATTGCTCTTATCCCCGTCCCACCATCTATTATTGCCTGCATAGAGCGCAGATGGCGATAATGACATCAGTCGTCGTGACGGCATTGGATGCACGGCGTTTTGTCGCAACATCGTCATAGCGTCTGCATGATGAAGAATGGCGGCACTTGCCGACAATACTATCATTGGAAAGGCCGTCGTCAATGAAGGCATGGTGTTGATGAAACGGCCCCGACGGCTACGGGTTGTCTGATGACTGTTTTCTGTTTTGTCTTTGGTTGCGATCGCTACCTGCGCCACTCTCCTCTCTGCCTAGAACTGCGATCGATTTTGCGGAAGTTCGATTGGTCGGTGGTGTGGAGCCAGCTAGCAGGTGAAGGAGGTGCTTGTACTTTTTGGTGCATGCGTGATGATGGGGTGGGTTGGGATGGGATGGATGATCGATGCGATGGCTGGCTGGGATCTGCTATCTATGTTGTAGCGAGCTGGGATCTGCTGTCGAATCTCGGATGAGATCTCGAATATCCCTGCTGTTTTTACGTTATGAATATGCACTGAATTGGATAGATAAATCCTAGTAAACCACGAGACTCAGAGGGATATCTCACCCATCCCAATTCCCAATATCCAAAATCCAAGCAATAGATATATCTAGATATGGTAGTTAGTTGGATCCAACCCATCACCCACCATCACCCATCACCCATCACCCATCACCGTCAGGCAGCGATGGCGATCACATTTTTTTGGAAAACATTTTACGGATAACCGGATAACTCACTAACTTGCCACTTGGGTTGGATCACCAGATTGCACAGCTGGCTGTATCTCCTCGC
The DNA here is from genome assembly GCA_036939415.1 of Detonula confervacea. NCBI lineage: Eukaryota > Bacillariophyta > Thalassiosirophyceae > Thalassiosirales > Thalassiosiraceae > Detonula > Detonula confervacea. The sequence goes on along the minus strand of JALLAS010000069.1, from coordinate 17,315 downwards.
ATATCATTCAATTGAATCAGAAGATTAAGAAGAAAAATAATGCTGACTGCTACTCGAATAAGAATATGCCGGCTATTCTTCACAATAGTAATAATGCCGGTGCACATGAATGGTTTCCTGCTCGGCACTCCTTGCAAATTCAGATTGTCTTCTTCCCGAAATGATGTGAAATCAGTGATCGAACAACTCAATGAGAAAAGAGGCAGAGCATTACAACAATCTGGCTTTGATGATGACCACCAAGAAGAATTTGTGGCATGTCTGGAAGGATATGTTCCAGATAACCAGCGCAAAGAACTTGAACAGGTTTTACTCAGTGCTGGGTATGCAAATGTGCTGCCGGATGTCGAATTGAAAGAAGAGAACCAATCAACTTCACCGACGACTGTTTACCGATACAGGTACATGAAGGCAGTGGACATGCTCAAATTGATCGAGGGTCCAAACAATAGCGGCGTGGAAGCTCCAAGGTACATTCCAATCCAAAGGGGAATGGAAAATGTATTAGTGGCAAATGGTTGGTCATTTCTCGATCCCGACGAGTCTGAACCATTATCGGCATTTGATGTGGATGCTGCAAATAAAGAGGGACAATATAAGCCCAAATGGGGNATATTGTATCAATGCTAGTGCACTGAACTTTGTGCCTTTGGAGAAAGCATCTGGCAAGGAGGGTACGAGGCACACTGATGACAACATCAGTCCATATTCATGGAGGTTATTGCTTGGTGATGAGAATGATTCAACAACTGAAAGTACTCCGCTTCGAGAAACATTGCGACAGGCAATACTGTCAAGAGCTGACAAGAAGGAGATTATTTTTGGCGCAGGCTGCTTTTGGCATGTAGAGTTTGCACTACGTCGCTTGCCAGGTGTTATCGATACGGAAGCGGGCTATGCAGGAGGAACACTTCAAAATCCAACTTACAAAGACATTTGCACTGGCACTACGGGGCATGCCGAGGTAGTCAAAGTGAGCTTTGACCCTACTGTATGTGATCCAAGAAAGTTGATCGATTGTTGGCTTGCCATGCATGATCCAACAGTTGTCCGTGCACATGGCAAGAGGGCGAGGAAGACGGGTCAATATCGAAGTTGTGTGTATGCTTTTAGTGAAGAGATACAAACTATTGGTAGTGATGCGGTAGAGGCTTGTCAGCACCAGCTTGGGAAGGAGCTGAGTAGCGAAGTCAGACTTTTGGCCACTGGTGGCTTTTGGGCTGCAGAAGAACGCCATCAGCGCCACGATGAACGACGACGAGGCAATGATTTGAATACATTGACTTTTAAGGAATGGCTTGCAAAGTATGGCAGAAGGACTGAGTCAGTGTTTGGATCAAGTGAGACCATTCAAGTGCTGCCTTCTGATGATGATTTAGATGATGGGATGGCGAGAATGATGATATAGTATTCAATGGCTTATGGGCTGTTTGGTAATGTACTAGATAAGGGGGCATTTGTTGCATTTTCTCTTGAACTCCCATAAGTAGATCCGCCCAAAGTACAGGATGAGCAGCACTGAATTTCCTTACAGAATGAATTAGTCATATCTTATAAGTACTCTTGTTCTCTCTCCCAGACTCAATGTGCATCGAAACTTCTGAGTGCAAAGAATTATTCTATGCTTCTGCTTCTCAATATTGTGCAATTGGCGAGCGGATTCCACACCTTCGGAGAGTAGCTCTAGCGTTAGCAGCAGATCATGTACAACTTTAGCGTTAATAGTAGATCCAATATTCACTGCCATCCTCTAAATCACTCAAGTGATTGAACTGATCATAATCCAACTCAGGATAGCTCACTTCATCCATTGGTGGTTTGCTTGCATCATCCACCTTTTTGACTGGGCGCGACTGATCCTTCTGATTGTTCTTCCTTTTCTTTTTATTATTTTTCCTGTCTTTTTCCGCGCCTACGTCTGGCTTTACGTGTTCTCGGTGTGATCTTTCTAATGTGCTTCTCCGTTTTGGTAGACAACAGTTTGGTAAGAGTACCTGCGGCTGCGGCTGGTTTCACATCAGTCATTCTAGTAGGTGGGGATATGGCATGGTGGCTGCTGGTGTTATGTGGTGTGGTGGTGGTGGCTGGTGGCAATGTTAAGATATTTTGCAATCCTCCTAGCTGAAAATTTGATTTTGCAGATGACTCCTTGACCCATGCTTGCCCAGCTACAAAACATCCTCTACTTCGATTGCAGAGATACAAAAGCAAAAGTGCACAGAGACAAACAAATCTAGTTATTATTATATCTTGTCGTAGAATGTAAAATAATTGCTCTGATTCTCTCTTGCAGATCCAATCTGCCTTACATATGTAAAGTCGAGTGATTATTCTAGTCTTCGTCCTTTCACTGCAATGATTTTCTAGCACCAGCTGAAAGGCTTTCATTTTTCTCGAGGTTGTGCAATTGGCGAGAAGATTCCACACCTTCTCTGAGGAGTTTACAAGATAACATCATCAGGACCTTTTCCCAGAGTGCGACTTCCACGCGGTTATTCATAGCATCAGTGGCCGAAACCAGTTTACTGTCGAACATAAGTCCAACGATGGACTCCGGCACTTCGTCTGCCTCCCATTCTTCCTCGAATATGCGTTCATGCTGCTCAGGGTCCTCATCTTCTCCATCAGCAAGAATAGGACGGCGAACCTTGCTCTTCCCACTCTTGCCTTCAGCAGTGTGTTTATCAAGGGAGTTGCACACGTCCACTCGAGGCATGCCACAAGATACTAAAGCATTAGCCTCCTTTTCGAACAGCTTGCGAGCCTTGTTCACCTGGGAACCATCCATTTTTAGCTTACTACCATCCGTGAGTACTGTGAAAAAGGTTCCCGTTTGGTCGCAATCATCGTGCATGTCATCATCTTTGTACTAACAGAAAATATGGAAATTGATTTGGGTTGATAGGGAACTCAGCAGATGGCAAAAAGAATAGAAAAAAATTGGTTCCCCGTTGGTAGACAGCAGAAATTACCTTGGTAATTTTTCCGCGAAAAACACTTGAGCCAATCTTGTCAGTCATCCTACGTGCGATGCCCTTCCCAATATCTTCCTCACCCCCAACAACAGGCTCAGCAGCAGCTGTCTCTGAAGTCAACATTTCTTCTGTGTCATTTGCATCCACCACATCTTCTGTTTCGTTTTCATCATCGTCTTCGTTGGCCGATGCATTTGATGTCTCCACTCGGACGACACTGTAGGGATTGAATTCTTGAAACCCTCTTATGATAGTGCCTGCTGATACGAGCATCTTGTTCAGGATGGGAACAATTTTCCCAGCAAATATGTAGTTCTGTGTAGGATTGAGAAGTTATTAGTGCACAATGTGATTCAGATTTTAGTTGAGTTGATACATCAAATCCTCACCTCCTCGTGTCGTCCTGGACAGGAGAACTGGTAAATTTCTTCAGCTGAAATATCCGCAAGCTCAAATTCGCGCTTCCATATGGTCATCCCTTCGTTGACACTCGATGCTGCGAGTTTGCCCTCCCTGATCCTTCTCCTCACATCGTATTTCGAAACTGTCCGCCTCCCAATGTTGGGGCGGATAGAAATGCAGCTACCAGATTGTGCACCTATTGAGAAGGTAGCAAAGATCCAGGGTCAGAATAGAGGGTACGGTTGGATGGAAAACGACCAGCTCAAGCCTGACAACTTACCTGCATTGATAATGAGAAACACCTTGGGAGTAACCTTGCAAAAATTGCGTTTATCTACGTAAAAGCCAGTGACAACTTCATGACGTTGACCTCTGCGATTCCATTCGCTACGAGAGGTGGGTGCATTGTTATCTTTGGCGTCATTGTAAAGGTCCATCGCAGTCTCGGGGCTCGTCCCCCTATCATTCTCTACCTTGTATACAACCACCTTGTCATCCTTGGCGTCGAGGCCTCTGAAAGAAAATACTCTTGGAGTTTCATTAATCTCAATGTTGTTCCCGGTCATCATTTGGATACCCACATCATACTTACCAGCGCGCTTGGCGTTGTTCACTTCGTTCTCGAGAGATTTCATAAAGTATTGAGTCATGAGGCGTTGCCTGTTCAGATTCATTCCAAGAAGTCGATTCAGGAATTTTGATACATTAGACTTCCCTGAACCAGAGCTCTTCATACCCACATCATCTGTTTGGTGCGTGAGAAAAGAAAGCACAAACACTTATCAGATGATCGAAATGGTGGTAGGCAAATAAAAGAGAGAACATTCCTATTCTATACACTTACACAGCCAGATGTTGCAGAGAACGTTGAAGTTGAGCCCCGCTTCCTTCGCAGATTTCAGCTCTTGATCAATCTTTCCTTTGAGCACTTCCTTGTCTTCAGTTTCTTGTAGGGACGCTAGGATGCTGGGTATGGAACGTCCATCTTTGATGGCATGCACTCGATCTATGGCAAGACGACGACAAGGACCAGTCAAGAGATCGGAAATGAACGATGAGTAGGTTTCCTCCTCTATCGTCAGGGGATCACCTGGGTTCAAATTTGTTTCCCAGTCATTCCCAAGACTTAGAGCCTCGGTGAGCGAATCATCGATGATCTTCAAGGCTTCAACATAGAGTTTCGTGGCATCAGACTCAGTGTCATCGTCCAGAACCGAAACTGTTGAGCATTTGAATATCATCTCCATCATCGTCTTCAATGCAGACTTTCCATATTTGTTGTCCATGTCAAACTGTGATAAAAGAAAATTGTGACATGCTAATTAGCTTACTAAATCATTTCATGTGAGTAAAAAATCAATAGACACTGTCCAACTTACACTGCCAAGGCCCAAGCCGTTCGCACTTCCAGTGGCACGGCGGTCGCCTTGCGTGAGAGCACCCAAAAGCGCCAGGCGCCTCGCTACCGCCGAAGCGAAACGTTTCTCGCCGCCCACATCACTGATCAAAAACTTGTAGAGCGGACCAGTGGACTGGTTTGACCGGTGAGTGCGACCTAACTGTTGGATAGCCTTGTCAGCAGACCATGGAAGCTCCAGGGTGATGTGCACGCGCCTTATAGCCGCAGAGAAGAAAATTTAGATGATCATGGTGAATGGTAAGATGCTTTAATTCAACTCAAAAAGAAAAAAATAACAAGCAAGGTCATATCGTACCTGAGCTGATTCTTGACTCGCTTATCGGCCTGGAGACTGATGCCTGTACTCGCTGCCTCAGAGAGGATGGCAATCTTTTTGGTCCCTGACTGAAAATGATTTTTCTCCTCAATGTTTATCTGATCCATTGGACCGTCGCCCCTGCGCTTCTCGTAGATGACCTACACAAACGGTAAAATATTGTAGTGGTAATGGAGTCAGGTGCTTGTGGAAGACAACAAAACATACGTTCGAGAACAAAAACAGCACTACATTCAAAAGTAAGGCAACATCGCCTACCTGGAATTTATCCGCCATTGCATCATAAACTTTCACTTGACGTGTCTTGCGACCAGTGAGCTCAGCTACCTTCTCGGGACCACCGAGCTCATTCAACAGACGATCCAAGGGGTTCGCAGGCAAACTAAGGGAATCCACAGTGTCTAGCCAGCGTTTTACTTGCTCAGCAGACTTGCGGTATTTGACCATCCTTTCATGGTCAACAAGGTCGGCGGGAGAGGTCAATCCATTTTCCTCGAGAGGGATTTCATTCCAAGGAATAGACGTACAAGACTTGATCCTGCTGGAAACATACTCTTCGTCATCCCCATCGCTTCCATCATCATCACTCCCGTCGGATTCGGACTCCTCACCACTTAGCTCAACCGTAAAGTCGCTCTCTTCATCTGAATCAACCAGGGAGATGACGCTGTCGGTGCTCTTGCGTTTTTTGTTGGACTTTCCACCTCGAGAATTATTTTTTTTGGCAGATTTGTTCTTTGCTGCTTTTTTCCTTTTCTTGCCTCCAGATTCAGATGAGTCATCAATCCCATCATCGTCGATGTTTTGCTCTGAATAATTCACTTCCTTGCGACAATTACGAGAAATGCGGCCAGTGGAAGATCGTTCCCGTTGACCCTCGGAATCAGATGATGTAGTGTCTTCGTCAAGAATCTCTTCGCGCTTGAACAAGTTCAAGAACTCCGGTGCGACAACACCCTTGGGCTTGGGCGGTAGTGGAAACATCTGCATAACTGTGGTGAGTTGAGTTGGGTGAGTAATGTGATTAGGTGTTAGATAGCTGTCAGTGATTGGATGGTCTACAACACAAACGAAATGATAAGCAAAGCGCTCCCCAAGTCCATCACTACTCACTGATACGTTTCAGGTCCTCGTTAGGTGCCGACACAAATTCATCAAATGCTCCCCCTTTATCGGCATTGATTCCAGAAGTTTTGGCAGCCCCTTTCGATCGGGCTTCTCCCGTAGACTGAAGGCCAATGACGCAACAATGACCATCCTCATTCACCGCTTTGTTCGCTATTTCAATCGCCTTATCAACTTTCGATGCGATGCACAATGATCGGAAGAAGCGCTGGTGCGATGACCAGAAAAGACCCTTCATGGCACAAAAGATATGTGAAATGCGTGTTGTTAGTTGCTTTCTACACCAACAAAGCAATGGTATCTGCGCCGCGGGTACAAGAATCTTACCTTCAATACCTTGGGCTGCCTAGCCCTAAACTTGCGGCGAAGACTCTTTTGCTCCGCAACTGCTTCATCCTCATCCTCCGAGTCCTCGCCCTCCGAGTCAGAATCCATGTGAAGATCTTGGTGATAGCGCAGGTCTTCGCTAAGCACGACATCTTTTCCATCCATTTCTGCCCTCTCCTCTAAGTTTCTGATTTTCTTGTTTTTGGATGCCTGTTCCATCAGAAGTTGGCAGCGATCTGCTAGCTTGGAATGCAAGTCGGTCCATAGCTCGGTGGCGTTATTGTACACTGCGGTGACTTTCTCGTCGCTGACGCCATCGAGCATTTCGAACTCGCATGCTGAATATGAGAGCGTCCGGGCAGTGATGGCGCCGATGGATTTCAAATGCATGGCGTGCAATTCCATGGCACCAGTACCGAGCCTATCAAGACCTATAAGAAACTGGATGAGGTTAAGAGAACATGATCCAGTTTGAGATATAGAATATAAGTTGTTGAACAATGAACGTGCTCAATGCATAATCAACGTTTTGATCATACCTGATTGAAACCACCAGGGTGCTCAGTTCCAGGTCCCCAGAGCCCAAGCCTCGACATGAACCCCAAGTTCTTTGGTTGCGAAACGGAGGTGGCACTGCAATAAATGATGCGGGCTCGGGGGAGCAGATTTTGAAGCTCCACAACTTTGGCAGCTGTCTGAGAACAGGAAGTACCCTTGCCAGTATATTTAGCATTTCCATCCTCATCAAGTTCGATCGTCTTGGCCTTGTGACACTCATCCAGCATGATCAAGCCATCAACTGTGACATCCAGGATTGATAATACAATGAATGTATACGAGATTTACAACAGGTAATTAGATGAAACAGATGCAATTTCTCATTAAAAATTGCGGTCGAGGCTAAACTTACATTCTTCTGGGTTGTCACCTCCACACCCTGTGATGAAGCACACAATGAATGACAAATAGATTGTAAGAGCACTGTAAATAAAATAAAGTGGCGCATTCGCTATGATACTCACATTCAATCAACTGTTCCAGACGCGTGCCCTTACTACTCTTTCCAATGAGCGTATTGTACGTCGCGAACATGACACCCTCGTCGTAGTTGCCAGTGGGAGTTCTGGCCTTTGCTTTGCCACGCTTGCCCCTCTTTTTGGATTTGGATCCACCGACGAGGCTGCCGTATGGAAGCTTTCCGAGATTGTAGCATTTCTTTTCTGCGTAGGATGTCAGGCCCAAATCACGTAGATCACGCTTGGCATCTACGCAAACAATGCAAGAGATTTAGCATAAAGCACAAGCAGATGTCATGACACAGTCACAAATGCATCCAAATACTAACCTTCATAAAGATCAGAGCTCACAGATACCCAAACATGCTTCTTCCTCCCCCTCGCGATATTCTCCACAACAAATCCAGCAAGCGTCCTGCCCTTCCCCATTCCTGCTCCATCCCCGAGCAAGAATCCTGCACGCACGGCCGGAGGCTCTCTTTTCAATGCAACCTCCGGAGGACTCTTTCTATCACCTTGCTGTTTCGCGTCCGCCATCTTTCCCTCGGACTTGGCCGGCATCTTTTGGTACATTTCGCTCATGACATTCTCCTTCTCCGTCTGCAGTGCACGTATCGACTGTCCGGTCACCGCCCGCGGCAGATCCATCATGTGGCGCTGACATCCGTACACTACCGCCTCCAATTGAAGGTTGGATAGTCTGCCCTCGGTAATGATATCGGCCGGCATGGCCAAATTGTACGTGATGTCCGGAGGAGCCACTGCCGCCAATGTCGCATTCTCCACGACCGGATCAGGATGATTACGGCCATATTTCAGCTTGGTAGGTTTGTACGGAGTGTAGGCAATGTCATCCTCCACCTCGTGCCCATCGTCTTGCCCTTCTTGGATGGCTGCTGCATCCGCTTTGGCCTTTTCTTTCGCAGCTTCTCTCGCAGCTTGTTCGTTGGCTGCGGATGCTGCTAGCGCCGAGGCATAGGCAGCAGAGGGGTGCGGTACGTAGGCAGCGGGGGGTTGTGGTATGGAAATTCCTCGGGCTGCGGCAAAGGCGGCCAAGGCCGCGGCGGCGCCTGGACCGCCTGCCTGGAATTGAGCCCGAAAGGCTTCTAGTTGTGCTGCGGAAGACATCTCTTCTCTTCGAGCGGTTGATAGATCAGTTGTTTCTGAAGCAGCAGGAGTAGAAAGATTAAAGTAAAGATGGAAACAAATAATGAGATACCATGCACATAAAAAATCAATCGCAACACACTCAAACAATAGGAAAGTGCCCCATGCCAATCTCAAATAGCGAGCCATTGACAGTCGACCACCTCGCGGATACCAAAATGAAAATGACAACTGCGCTGTGCATTGTAGCAACGCCGTGGCGCTAAGAAGGCCTACGTCAGAGAAAGCCTTGATATTTTTCACATTGTGCAGCCACAGTCAATGCCGAAAGACGTTCGACCACCCTACGCCCCTCGCTCAGCGATCACTTGATCGGCTGCACCACGATGTCGGCCTCCGGCGGCGATGTCGCCTGTGCGCGAACATGAATCGCCCGCCGCCCAACAACGCCGCAACCTGCCACAACCACACCCCAAGTATCATCATGCCCTCACCAATATTTCTATTACCAATGCTTCCGATACTACGTCGGGAGAAGGAGGCGATGATATCCAGTTGGAAGCACGGGGTTCAGACTTGGGTTCAGAGCAATGATTTCGTCGTCATTGCCATTGCCATCGCTGAGGAATGTATTATGTATTGTTCTGGGCCGTTGTTGTTGATTGTTGCTCGTGCTGCTGGCCCAAGATTGCTGGGTTCGCGCCAGGTTTTGGCGGGTCGTTGTTGATGTTCTTTTGGCGCGCCAAAAGAAATTTGCTATAGGATGCGGTTATGCAAGTCAACTCATGATCAACTGCCATTATCTAGGACAACTTACCGAGGGATACAGTGGATTTTGAATCTCTCCGCCTGTTTATTTGGCGATGGCAACAAGACAGGCATGTTGAATCGCCAAACCAGCTGTTTTTGCCCGCGACCCACAACTGTGACTCACTTTTGTTTGGTCCTGGCTCCCCCATGCATCCCCTGGCTCCTGCTTGATTGGGTGGGTCCTGATGTCCTACCACCTATGGTGTAGCTCCTCTGGGCTCTGGTCCCTGGACAAAATAGTATGTTGCCTCATAAATTATCAAAGAATCTAACTGAGAGGTGAGAGATTCTTCACCTTACTTATTTCCAATAATGCGTTGTGGCGTTTATATTCATTCCTTCTCTGTCTCTGTTTGGTGCATCTGTTCAGTTTCAATCCCATCAGTCAGCCATATAGCCAACCATCAACCAACTGCCTTTGCACTCAACCCAGCCATTGTATCTGTCCAGAATTCAAGCTCAATTACCATGTCATCAAACAATCGTATTTCAGCCATCAAGGCATACATGCTCGTTCACAAGCACACGATAGAACTCAAACCCATCACTGTCCCTTTTGGGTTAACGTTTATGCATCCCATAGCTTCTCTCCGAAGAAAGAGAATTTCAAATACTTGAGACCTGCCAACCCCATATTTGATGACCCAAGTATCCCAAGTGACAAGATCATTGCAGGCATTGGAACTCTTGTCTTTACATTTGGCAACAAAGAGGACATTGAGCTACCAGATAGCTTTTATATTCCATCGGCCAAGATGCCTTCATTGTGCCCCCAGAACTGGTCAAAAGTCACTGACACAGACATCATGTGGTCATTTACCCCTTCTGGTCATACGCCTGGCAGTAGTGAACCAAGAGAAGAGTCCAAGGAAGGTGGTGTGCCACCACCTCCAGAATATTTGGAACGCCTTATCCGATATGAATATGAGGAGAGCTGTGACTGTGAATGAACATCAAGAGATGTTCAATGATATGCCCTTGATATGTCATGAGTCATGAGTACCCTTGTATGAAAATAGATGATAATGCAATGTGCCAGCAAACCAAAAGTGTGTGGAGTGCACACTCAAGTACGACAGGTAACATACAAACTTTTGCTAGTAGTGCAAATAATAACAACATCACTTCTGCATATCAAAGCAGCCTAGTTCACAGCCGTCTAGCCAGTCATTGGTCCTCTGCAAGTCATATGCATAGCCAGTGAGCCAACTCTTGAGCAACCATCAATACAGATACAGGCATATTCTCATCCTAGCAGTCAGTCATCTAGCTAGCCAACCATTTGGTTGGCCCAGTTCAGAGCAGCCAAGCTATTCCTCTCTACACAGCAATCTGCAGAGTCATTTAGCTGGCCCTCGAACCAACCCTCACCACAACCATCCTGTTATACCCCGGCAGTCAACCTCGGTCAACCATCTATCCCATCCTGGTTATATCTTTGTAGTGCTATCAGATTAGTATCACAATTTATCACAGTCTGGTGTCAACAGTGTATCATTCATGTTACTTATGCAGTGACATAGTTATATAATCATTATTATTATATGACACACAGGTAGGAGACATTCACATTGCAATCTGACAAATATTGATTGAATTCGTCTCATAAAAACTGATGATGGTTTTTGTTTGCAAATTATCTTTCACAGCAGTTTGGTTCTTCATGATCAAATCACTCAAAAACTAGATTCACACTGCTAATTTCTGTTGCTATTGCATTTTGTCTGGTGTTGCCGCGTCTTGCTTTGTGTTTTGTTGTGTTCTTGTGTTCTTGTGTTCTTGTGTTCTTGTGTTCTTGTGTTCTTGTGTTCTTGTGATCTTGTTATGTAGGTGCTCCAAAAGAATGTGTTTACTCTAGAGCATGATTATGAAAGCCAATGCATGGCTAACTTCAATTCTCTCGACAATTTTCAGGGTGATGCAGTGCTCATCTCACCTGCTTGGTGAGGGATAGATATGCATCTTGAAATACAGAGTAGTACCTACCACAGGCAGTTCCTCCTTGCTTGAGCTATGTCACCATTCCTCCTCCGGCAGCTCAGGGTAGGCTTGATCATTGTTCCCACTTCTTGGCCAAAGTTAGAAAGCTAGTGGAAACAGTTACTTGCTCCCCCTGTGCCATGTTGTCTTTGGCCCTCCTTTCAAGCTCAGGATAGGCCAAACAATTGCTCCCTCCAGGGGGGGGGGCTCATGGTACTCCACTGCAGTGTTTGGAGAATTATATGTTGCACCTGCCCTCCAACCTCAAGGACACAAGACTTGTCGCCTGAAGGTCTCATTCCCCCATTCAGCGCTATGTACAAAAGATTAAGACAACGTGCCCAAGGTTGTGTTGTGTGCGCAGCCGAAAGGATGACTTTTTAACATGGAACTACTGTGTCTACCATGCTACTCTTCATACTATAGAGGAATACCATGCTAAGTAGCTTAAATTTTCATACTGGTTAGAATTACAGTGACATGTGCATTACACAATACAACATTGATATTGCAACATCATCCTCTCCTTGGATCCAAGATCCTCTCTCTCCACACAACGAGCAAGCCATCCTTTCTGTCTTGTTTTTATTCCAGCGTAAGCACTTATCTTTCTTTTCACGCCATGGTTTTGGGTAGTAGGCACCTCGTTATACGAATCCACTCTTCTCTCTCTTTCATCTATTTCATTCTTCTAATAGCTCAAAATATTTTTCTCCCGAATACATTCCACACTTGGCAAATTAACTCTTGCACGACAGGGGACATCTAATCTTCTCTCTTCTTTTTCTTTCATTACATATCGAAACATTCTCTACAAGGATTACATGCTGTGGGGGAACAGGTAAGGATTCGTCCCGTAGGCAGCGGCAGGCATGGCGTTCATATCCGACGGCTGTACATTGAACTGTTGGCCCCCGCCAGCAACCAGCTGCGGCTGTGGTTGTTGCGGCTGTTGATACTGCGGGATGGTGTGCTGCTGCTGCTGTTGATGGTGGTGCTGATTACGCCCCCGGTTGTTCCTCCTGTGATTGGGAGAAGGTGCAGGGTTGTTGGGGTAGTTCCCAAACTGGTTGTTTTGATGACGTCCTCCTCCTCGTCCGCCACCGCCCTGGTGAGGGTTGTGGTGATGGGGCGATCCACGTGCCAGCACCTGGTTGAGGTCGTAGTCCTCAAACGTCTCTCCCTCGAGGACAAAGTTAGGGAAACGGCGGCAGATCTTACCGAGGATGCGTCGTCCTCCGGCAGTGTTGCGAATGCCACCTCCAGTCTGAGAAGACAGGTGGGGCTTCATAGTCTCCACCAAACGAATGGCCTGCGCGTGCGTGCTCACAGAAAGAGCCCTCTGCACCACATAATTCCCAAACGGATCCATCATCAGCTCCCTGATCCTATCCGAATCGTTCAATTCGTTGAGGTACTCTTCCCTCACCCTATCGGTGCACCGCTCCAGGCACTTCTCCATGACATTGGAACTAAATTTCTGGATGGCCAGCAGGCACACCTTGCCGATGACGCTCTCGCAAATGGCATGGACCTCATCATCGCCGCACACGTCCAACACATACTGAACCACGTAGTTGCCGTACGCGTCCTGCATGAGCTCCAGGCTCTTCTCGACGATGCGGCTCACCAAATGGGTCCTGGCAGCGGAGTGGCGGGAGTCGAGGCAGCGTTGGATGACACAGCATCCGTGACGATGGCGGGCCACGTCCTCGACGCTAGCGGCGACGGCGTCAAAGATGAACTGCGTGTACTGATACGGCAGCTTCAACAAAATGCGCTGAATGGCATGGTTCCCGTGACTGTCAATGCACAGCCTCGCCGCCGACGGCTTGAGCGCATCCGTCAAGATCTTGGCCGCAGTCTCCTTCTTCTTCTTCCCCTTCCTACCCTTCTTTTCCTCGTTCACCTCCTCCTTCTTGCTCTCCGCCTCCCGTTCCTCCTCCTCCCTCGCCTCGTTCTCCTCCTCGTCCACCGCACAAACTTCCACAATCTTCTGGACGGACCTCGTCCCGTGGAGGTTCAGACTAGCATTGACCAATCGAGTGCTCACGCTGCTCACGAGCGTCACCCGTTCCTCGGGGGTGATCCTCTCCAAAATCTTCTGGAAGAGGTAGTTGCCGAAGGGGTCGACCATGGCCTCGGCCCAGAAGGTGAGGCCCTCGTTGAGGATGGCCGTGGCGGCGGAGGGTCCGTCCTCGTCGAGGGCCTGTTGGAGGAGGCGGCAGCCGACCTGATCGCGGGAGAGGCGACGGACGTTGCCCAGGAGGGCGCGGAGGGGCGGACGCTGCGGAGAGGCGTACAGCATGGAGAGGGATCCGGGAGGACCTTGACCTTGGTTGTTGTTGTTGGGGTCCACCATGAGATTGCCGCCCTGTTCGGGCTGCTTGTTGTACTGATTGCCGCCTCCTCCTCCCATGTTGTCCATCATGCCACCGTTGTTATTCTTGGATTGGTACCGGTTATCGTATCCCGCGTTTTGCTGTCCCACGGCGTTGCCATACTGAGGGTATTGACCTTGATTGTTGGGATTGCCTCCCACTTGGTTGACGTTGGCGTTGTTGTCTTGATTGCCGTACATGTTGTTGTTCATGCCGGCAGCGCCGTTCATGCCGTTATTACCCTGCATGAGCATCATGGCCTGGCCTTGGTTCGATCCGTCTTGAGTGCTGCCCTGAGCTTGGGTCATGGGCATCATGAGGGTGCCGGCCTGTCCTGGCATTTGGACCATTTGCACAGGTTGAAGTACCTGCCCCTTGCCATCAGGGGCTGGGACGGCCATGTAGAACACTTGAGGCTGCTGCTGCTGCTGCTGCTGCTGTTGGGCAGCTGGCATGGAGACGTACTGCTGCTGCTGCATGCCTTGCTGTTGCTGCACTTGCTGCTGCGGCAAGGTGTTGCCCTGCTGAACGACGGCATTGCTCGAGCTCGAATACGATTGACTCGAAAGAGACGGCTGCTGCTGCAGCTGAGCGTGCAGCTGGCTCTGACCCGCAGGACTGGGCGAGAAGTTATTGGACGCCCCATTATTGAATTGAGAGGGGTACATCTGCCTCGCATTGTTGTGCCTCGCGTTCTGGGGACTCTCGCTGCGGGAGCTCGGGGCCGTCGATGCCAGGGGCTTCAATCCGTTGGCATTGACCACGCCGTTGTCGCCGTGCTGCTGCTGCTGCTGCTGCTGCTGCTGATTCTGGTTGTAATGGCCGCCCAACCCCGCCATGGAAGGGTTGGACGCCGTGCGGTGCATGTGAACTCCGAAAGCGGCCTCCCCCAACGCCTTGCTGGGACTTTGGGACAGGAACATGTCGATGCTGGGCTTGCGCTGTCGATCCGAGTTGTTCGGGGGCGTCGACGGTCGCGAGTGTTGTTGATGGGGAGGCACTCCAGTCCCCGTGGCCGTGGAGGAACGTCGGAGGGCGACTTCCTCCTTTTCGTAAATGCCGCTGTCGTAGAGGATGTTTTGGAGGGAGTCATGCTCGCTGCTGTTGTTGGACGAGGCGTTCTTGACGCTGGCAGGCGGTTGGGGGTTGTTGCCGCCATTGTTGTTGCCGTAGAGGTTGTAAGAAAGTCTGCAAACAGACCAAATGATGATGATGATGATGATGGGGACGTCAAATAATATGATGTGAGTACCTCAATCAATGTCACAATACACACACACATCATGATGTGAGCAAAAGTAATTTATGGCCATCCACTCACCCTCCGGGAGCCGGAGCCGCCGTTGCGGAGAGGCCGCTCCACGAGCCGGGATGGGATCCCACGGCCGTGCCGGGAGCGCCATATCCCGTCTGCTGTTGATGTTGCTGTCCATGGCGGCTGCTGTGGGTGCTGCCGTCGATGTCGCCGCCGCTACCGCTGGCGAGAGTCACGTTGGACAGGACCTTGCCCAACGATCCCATGACGTCATCCTCCAATGCCCGATTGTTATTATTCATGATTACGGCGCTATCTTGGGATGCAGTTCGATTTATTTGTACTGAGGAGCTGTTTGATGACCAGAATGCTGATGGACCCGATGGAGGCATGACAGGTCGATCGGAGTTGATCGGTTACGTGGTCGGTGCAAGCAAGCACAGCGATAACCCCTAACTAATTTTACAATTATTGATACACCTATTAGAGCTATCCCAACCGACGCCGAGGAACTCTTTTAGACCTCCATAATTGATACTCCTAGATGATATCGTAGTCTACAAATGAATGCAATGTTTATTTGATCAGCAAGTCGTCAGAGCTTGGTCAGAGTGTATTGAATCTCGGCCACTGCTATCACGAGTCAAACCAATGATGGAAATTTGATGTGGGAGTGCCCGCCCGCCTGTCATACAACATCATCTCCATCATCATTGTTTTTCCGTGGTAGTGGATGTCAATGGGCCATTTTCGATGGCGGACGGAGGAGGAACGGGAAGAAAAGCCCAACCGATGATGTTCATTCGATGTGAGCGAGACGGGGCTGTGTGGGGCTGTACGTTGGTTTCTCGATCGCGGTAAATATTAACACTACAGTCCTCGAATACTTGTGTTATTTCTCCAAGAGGAATTCTAGCTCTTTGAGCTGAGTTGTTCGAGTTCTCGAGTATTTTCTGTACGTCGGCCGTTCGGAGTGGACCTCTTCCACACACGACTTTCTGAACGTGTCCTTGAGTGTCGTCTACAGTGGTTCGAGTGTGTAATGGTGTGGTTTTTATCTCAACAACGCTTGATGTGACTACCACCATTGTGTGTCTGTGATTTCGATAAGATTCCGGCTATTGTTCAAAGTTTTGTATTCTATTTTCTTCCCATTGATTGAAATAGCGTCTCGATTTTGTCTCAACGCTGTCTCGATGAGACTCGATACAAAATTCAGAAATGAATCGGAGAGCTTCACTGTGACGTTGTTGACATAACAGCGCACTATTTCGGCATTTCATTTCCGTCCCTATCGTAGCGTATAGTATTAATATACTGGTGTACAATATTTAAAAGTATCTAAGTGTATCGATACTAATCTTTCTACGAGTACAACATTTTGTAAAAGGCGGCCACAAGTTCGGGAAGAGGAATGTTTTGGGAAGAAAGGGTAACTCCACGTGGAACCTCTTTGGAAAGAGGAAAACCTTATCCTGAGGGATAATCATATTTACCTCAAGATTGATAAAAATATTATGTCATTCCACCTCTCTCGCTCCCTATCTTGGCTTTGGATACCCCCCACCACTCATCTGCCACCTGGCTTGTTCCAATCAAACTGAACATGCATCCGCATAAATCTGAGATGTATATATGGGAGAAAATCAATATGTTCTATTCATTGTGATGGAGCTGACGCACACACTATTGCTCATCTCTCACTCAAAAAGTAAGCTGGAAGTGAATATGTTGCTCTTTCGGTGTCAGTGGGAAAGAGGATGTGTGGTAATAACATGGCAAGGTAGATTTTTCGATTGAGTTACTCAAACCAAAAAAGTAGGGCAACGCATTGAATATTGATAGAGTTACAAACAAGTCAATATACGACGCTATTGGAGTACACAACAGGTGCTTCGGTTGAGAGCTTCGATTGAACCAAGGAAATAATATATGGGTGTAATACATTTGTACTATGTCTATAATAGCCTTGTTTTAGAGGATTATAGCAGAAGGGTTTGTGAGGCGATGATGATACCATGATTTGGAAGATCGAAGTGCAACTAAACCTTGGATTCCACATTCACAAAACAGTTCGAAATAGGATCGAGTCTGGCCATCGCTTCGAAATTCTAAGAAATCTTATTTCTGGTTAAGACTCTCATCATTTGCAATATCTTCAGCTTGAGATGACAATCGTCCCAATCAATCAGTATCTCACT
>JALLAS010000068.1:0-14865 GCA_036939415.1 Detonula confervacea | reverse complement strand
GACACCGCCCGTTTTATTTCCCGTTTGACGCCCGCCGCGCGCGCCCGCCCTCCTCAAAATGAAAATCTTCACCTTTCAATTTCACTTCAAGAACAAGTTCCTACCAATCACACAAAATAATGAAGTGACATAGACAAAACTGCACTCGATAAAGGCCAGAAACGAGAGGACGCAGAAAGGACGCCGCATATTATTCAGTAGAAGTTGGAGCCGCAGCCATACGAAGGAGACTCATAGGGAAACCATTGTTTCAGGTGATTGATACTTTGGACACTGTCGATCTGCGAACACGAGATAGCTNGTGTCCGTCACTCTTGAAACCTGAACACCTTCTCACAGCCACTCGCACTAGTGTTCTTCCTTATAGAGACACTCCTGGGAAGTGCTGGTGTTGATGACATGAATGTTGTGACCGAGGAGGGGGGGGGGCGGAGAGGGTAGGTCTCGTCCGTCGATGTCCGTCTTTGCAGTTTTGGGAAAAGTGACGGTGATGGTCAGAATCCATTTCGTAAGTTCATACGTATCCTTAAATTCATAGCTAAATTCATATCCACCTGTGCTAACTCCTATGTAGCAATTATGGAGAGAACTATGAACCAAGACCAAAATATATACATTTACAAATTTTATACACCCATGTTGATATCTCATCCTACAAGATCCTGTCTGAAGTCCTACGTACAATACATACGTATGTAGGAATATTATTTTTCGAAAAGAGCTCGTGACGACTGAGTTGCCGACTCAGTTGCCGACTGGTCGCCGACTTAGTCCCCGACTGACGACTCAGTCCCCAACTCAGTCCCCGACTCAGTCGCCAACACAGGTTGCTGATGCAGGTTGCCGAAAATTCTCTCCAGCATGTCACTGATTCCGCTGTGGTATATTGATCTTGCTTTCTGATTTTCTCGTCATATGATCGCACCTATTCAAAATCTTTGAAGTATGAGATCCTATGCAAGTGGGTTCACGGTGGGTTTGAGAGTGTTGCGCTTGTCCGCCCACATCGTCGCGATCCGCAAAAGCCACATCTGATGAGCATCTTTTAATTATTTTACGCAAACGGACTATTTGGTGGGCCTTTCGGGTCATTCAGGGGCCCGTCGGGCGCACCAATAATATGGTGCGGCCGGCGGCGGCCATAACGCTGTTATTTTTATTTAGGATTCCTACCTGATAACCTACGTACAGCCGGCCACATTGGCGGGCATCAATCTTAGAATCTGGTATGCAGAATCTGATGTCGAGTCTCCACAAAATCACCAATCACCACAACGCTGGCTTTGGTGCCCGGTTCAGTTTCAGTTGTTGGTTGTTCGTTACTGTGATTGTTCCCGAATCTGAATGCTCTCTATCTCTCCTTGGCAGCATCTCTCCTTGCCCTATCAATACCATCCACGCAGCAGGCCCCGGTCGATAACAGGATGACAAAGCCCGACAATGAAGTCCAAATGCGCAGCGAGAACAGTCCTCTGCTACCCACGCGCGACGGAGAAAAGCTGGTGTCAAATAGCGACATAAAGGAGGCGAAGGATGTTAGCAGGTGGGACGCCTCAATTATGGAAGACATCATTGACACACTCCATCTAGCACTTCCAATATTCATATCCCGCGTATCCTACGTCGGTATGAAAACAACCGACACGGCATTGCTAGGCCACGTATCCGGCAAAGCACTATCGGCCGCTGCCTTATCTGACCTTTGGACAATGTGCACCGGAGTATTGATTCAGGGAAGAGTGTTGGGTATATTGGTCGGACAATCGATCGGTGCTAGCAATCATTATCTTGCTTTGGTATACTTGCGCATATCGTTTTTGATTCTTGGTATATTATCGATCGGAGTTATGATATCTTGGAGTTTCACGGAACGAGCATGGATATGGCTAGGACAATCGGAGGATATTGCCAAGGATGCCGGATACTATTCTTTCATATTCATTTTTTCGATACCGGCTCGATTGGGGTTCAGCCAGCTATCTCAATTTCTTTCAGCACAACGAATAATGAAACCGGAAGTTGCAGCGTCCATGATGGCATTGGTATGTAACTTGGTGCTTGGGTTAGGATTGGTATTGGGATGGCCGCTTCCTGTATTTGATGGGCCTGGATTCAAAGTATGCCCAATAGTGACTGTTGTGGTTGTTTGGTGCCAGTCTCTGAGTCTTTATGTCTATTGGTCAAAGTATGGCGGTGACTCGAGGGAGCTAAATTCTGCCATTGGGCAGCAATGGATATCATCGTTGACGGAGGGCATAACGATGGAACGGATACGTACGTATTCGGCGCTTTACTTCCCAGCGGCAATTGCTATGTCATCAGATTTTTGGAGGATGGGGACGATTGGGGCCATTGCGGCTACGTTGGGAGAAAGGGAGGTAGGCTTGTTCAATGCATCCTACCGAATACTGTGGATTACACTCATATTCGTGGGTTCTATTTGTGGATCCGCCGGTATCAAAATAGGATTACGTCTCGGAAGTGGCGATGCCACTGCGGCAAGACAGGCGGCAGCCGTCGGAATCGGTCTATCCTTTACATCTCTTTTATTCCTTTCGACCATCTTCTATTTCAATGCAAGAACGTTTGGAATGCTTTTCACGAATGATGAAAGCTATCTGGATTTGTTTGAGGAGTGTCGTTTGCCATTTACTTGCGTCCTCTTTTTTATGAATCTGTCGTGTGGTCTTGAAACAATTCCCATCAGTATGGGGCGAACGGGGGCAGTCTTTTATGCAGGGTTTGTTGGAAGTTGGCTTGGACAGGTTCCCGGAGTCATTTTGTTGACGCGTTACTGGAGAAATGATTTATATGCTCTTTACACGGGTGTTGCTTTAGGTAAGCGCCTCTGTCGTTTTGAGTACAAACGTGTTTATCGTTCTAATGTTCCTTTCATTTATCTCACTGTGTTGTATGTTGGTTCATGATAATTCCAGGATACATTGTCGTTGTACTGATCTATGGATGGCTAGCTTACTCGAGCGACTTTCGAAAGTACTCCGACATGGCTCGCAAACGGGTCGAAGTTGCGTAGTTGCTAGCTCTGAAAGGGAAGAAAATCATTTACTGGACGGAGTGCATCAGCAGCCATCTCTATTAGCGTAAAAAAGAGTAGACATCATATAGGCAACAAATCTTTATGGAATGGTGTGCACCAGCAATCATATATGTGATGGCGTAAATGATTGAATCAGAAGTGAAAATAATCAAATCTTTGAGCACCAAAAAAGAACCTGACGCTCGCTCTTCACTGAAACGAAAAGTAGTTTTTCATCAGATGTTGACTCTCATGAAGTTCAGTTATTATGACAGGGCCAATCAGCAGTCCATCTCAGTTTTGCCTATGCAAATAAGCAATGGCGAATGCGTTTCAGAACCTGCTGTACCAACATATCGAAAAGTTGCATCAGCTTCGTTGGCCTCCTCGCCGTTGGAAATTGCAATCACATCTCAAGAAGGTCTACCCACAATATCAGTTATAGACAAACAAATCATAAACCTGAATCACAATTTCCTCCTCATCAAGCAACATCAGAAAATTACCAAGGCTGCAGACGCAATTCCAATTTGAATCACCCAGCAATTAAAATTCGTGGAGGCTCAGTCAAAAGCAGCACTACACAAGTCAACTTCAGCGCAACTGCTACAATGGCAAGCTTATTTGCAGGCAGTTTGGGAGGAGCTATTGGAGTGGGAATATCATACCCATTTGATACGTTATCAACAAAAGCGCAAGTGAGCACGGGGAAAGACGAATGTCAGATCAACATTGGTGAAACCATTGGTCGTATTTGGAAGAATGATGGATTTCGTGGTTTCTTTGAGGGAGTTCTTGTTACGGTAAGTTTTATGGATGGCATTATGTTCTCATTACAAAGGTGCAAATGAAAATATTGTGAGCATCTTATTTGTATTCTACCATAATATTGATATTCTATTTTCCCACACCAACACAAAGATGATTGGGCAAGCTTTCATAAAAGCAATCCAATTTGCTGTCAATGAAATAACATTCTTGTGGCTTGAAAAAAATTCTACCATTCAATCCAATGTAATAAAAATGGCAATAGCAGGGACATTGGCTGGCCTATTATCATCATTTGTGGTCTCTCCAGTAGAATTGGTTAAGATTAGAATGCAATGTCAAAATAAGAAAAGCTCTGATAAGAAAGATGACGATGCTATTGTATACGACAACGAACTGGAATGCAGTCGATGGATAGTGAAAAATGAGGGCTGGGGAGCGTTGTTCTTTCATGGTCTGTGGATCACAATCATTCGAGAAATACCTTCATTTGCATTTTACTTCGTGGCCTATGGATTGCTTGCACGGTCAGCCATGGCAGACGTGCTAGGAGGGCATGCAGCACCACTCATATTCGGAGCAATGGCTGGTTGGGCAATGTGGATACCCACCTATCCTATTGATATTGTAAAAACCCTTGTCCAAGTTCAGACACGAGAAAAGGGGAAGACGAAAGAGTTGCTGAACTCACGGCAAATAACTGCAAAATTGTACAGAGCAGGCGGAGTAAGTGCATTCTTTGACGGGTTAGAACCAAAGTTGGCAAGGGCTGCAGTTAAGCATGCTGTCACGTTTTGGGTGTATGAGGTCCTAATGGGATTTTTGAGGCCACACAAATGATAGAATTAATTGTCGTCTGATTTTCTGTTTCCAGAGTTTGGAACAAGTAATAGTTGACCGTTTCATCAGAACTTGAAAGCAGCTCTAGAGTGACTTGGAACTGAAGGCATTATTGTTTGGATAGCAGTTCTATCTTGTTCTGCAGCTAGCTACAGTTCATACATTATGATTTGTAATCTCTACAGCAATTCTGCAATGCGAAACATTTGAAAACATTTCCTTTACTGGATATTGAAGTCAGGATTCGCCAATGATGCCAGCCAGATCCATACCTGCTCTGTGCAAAGCTGTAAGTGATTGGTAAGAGGTACCTAAACCAATTAAACTTTAATCTTGCTTTGATAACTTCATATCTATATTTTTGTATCTTCTCCCATCACTTGATAGCAAACTCTGCCCAATCTTCTATTGATCATCATTGCCCATCATCCTCTGCATCTGTCTCATATTCTTACTCATCTTAAACTCCGGCCGACTATTCAACAACTCCGAAATCTGCGACGACTTCGGTTCCTCAACCGACGATCCCAACCAAACCGGCACCTCCTGATTAAACCAAGACGGATCCTCCCTATAAGCGTACATCTGCCATTCGTAGGGATAGGACTTGAGCACCACGCAGTCCTCGCCGCGGACGCTGTATCGCAATACCGCATAGGTGACATCGTATCCGTTGTCGAAAATGACCTCCTGGGCCCGCTTCTTTCCGTTGGGTTGTAATATGTTGAATCCCCATGATTCGACGTTGCGCCAGAAGGGATTGACGAGTAGGAGGAGGCGGTCGGGGCCGACATCCTTGGAGATCGAGTCAATGTCTTTGAGATATTTGGTGTCCGTGTTGGGAAATACGACCGCTTTGACATCTCCGTTCGATCCTGCGGAAGCTGTTGCTGTAACTATGGCCGAGCCGTCGAAATCCCAAATGTCCTCCGCCACTACTTGAGGAGGCATATTGGAATTTCCCTGCTGGTCTTCGTTCTCCGCCGATGATTTTGAGTGCGCTCTGAGTTCTCTCAGGAGTGATTCTGTCAATGGTCGTCCCGACTCTCTGTACATCTCCTGTACACCGCCCGGCCACTCATTCTGCTCCCCTTTCATCTCCTCCTCTTCGCTCAACAGCGCGAAGCGAACTGTCTGTCTCACAATGCCAGCTTTAAAGGCACGTTCCACCGCCGAAGCCGCTTGCTGAATTTGAGCCTGGGCATTATCCGGCACGGGTACGACTTGCGTGCTCTTTCGATTGTTGCCGCTCTCCTCCCTTTCCTGTCGCGCCTTTTCCATGACCGCCTGCCGCTCTTGCGCCTTCTTCTTCTTCTCCTGGACTTCCTGCTCCATTTCCTCTATGGTTTTGCCTGACATGATGGCTGCTTCCTCGCGCAACGCTTTTGCCTTTGCTAGTAGTTGCTGGACCTCGTCATTGGTGGATAGTTGGAGTGCAGACGACGAGGATGATGTAGTGGAAATCGGTCGGTTTGATTGTTGGGAGGGTGTCGAGAATGCTGAGGATTGACCAGCCAGCAAAACTGATGCGATGGCGCTTACGGAGATGATCTGCATCCTGAATATTTAATGCTTTAACTGTATGTGAATGTTTATGAATGATAGAAGTGTAGTGTGTTGAGAGGGGGAGATGTTCGAAGTATTATGATATTCTGATCTCCGTCTGTGTCCGTCACTGCTGCCACCACGATGTTATTGTTGCGATATGGATCCAATCTCGCGAGGGCGGGCTGTGTCATTCATCGTGGTGTCATTGCCATTGTGGCCGGCCAGCCACCTGATACCTACTCCTAGCTTCCTGCTACGATATCTACGATAGTCTACGATCTACGAAGGAAGAGGTTGTCTGAGTTTGCTCGCGCTTCTTGTTGTTCGTATCGTTTGTTGCGCGGGTTGTTGTGCGTGGCTGGCTGGCCGGCTGGGCGGGCGTCAGAAAATGAGTCATTGCCTCGCGGGAGGAGCATCAAGCTTCTCCGTGATTAACTTTTTCATAGTGGCATGTGGCATACATGTGACATGTGACATGGTGATAAGTTACTCCTACAACTTATTAGGAGTAACGTGCATGACGTTTATCTGTCATCGTAGCTAAACGAAGCTCAATATTCATGTGATAAATATGAATATCGCTAATAGCGCTAATCGCTGACAGCCATCAATAAGGAGTAGCTATGGTATGGTAGCTGTACACAGCCTATCATCTTCGCTCCGCTCAAAAGATCCAGAATTCCAGGGCGGCCAGAGTCAGAGTTGGCACATCATCATCATCGTATGAATCGTATCGATCCTCGAGCTGGATCGAGCACAGGATCACTCTACTCATTGGAGGGAGATAAAGAGAAAATAATGGCATCAACAGCGTCGGCGCAACTCACATTTTCACCCACGGCAGCAGTCCGCGCCTCCTCTCGGCAATGGATGGAAGCCCCTGCTCCCCGCGACGATGGCCGGAAAACAACCGTCTCCATCAACCAAGACGCTCTCGAAAGATTTGCCAACGAAATCACCCAATCCATCCTCGCCAACAAATCTCTGGAGGTTACTGAATGGGATGCTGATGGATGGCACTACACGGGGACTCATTATCAGAAGGGGGAAACAACTAACGAAGATGATGAATATTATGAATTGATGAGGATGGAACGAGTCGCGTTGTATATTTTGACATTGGACGCGATCAACTTTTGCTTTTGGCCATTGTCCTCAGAAAGTGCAAAGAATGATGCAAAGCGTGCAAAAAATGGTCTTGAATACGAGCATTTGGCAATAGCACTTCGCAAGGTTGCCGAGGCAGATGATGGACAAGCAAAGAATCAAAAATCTGATGATGGGGTAGATGATAATATTGCCGCCCATGTTATCCGTGCTGCACCATCATATGCATTGAATCCTACCAACCTAGCGGCTTTGACGCCAGCCAAGTTACATGCAATGTTGCAGCCACATTTTCCTCTGGATGGAAAAGATCCAGATGATGAAGATCTATTCACAAAGTATGAACTTCCAAATATTGAAGTTAGATGTAACCTGCTGAATGAGCTCGGAAATGGCCTTCTAGATCATCATAATGGGTCTGCATTGCACATGATTTCCAAAGCTAACAAATGTGCTGATGCTCTGGTTGCGATCATGCTGGATACGTTCCCAGGATTTCGTGATTATGTTGATACCAACGTGTGGAACGACAAATCATCACCACCTTGTCAGTGGGAGTCTGCAAAGTCTTTGCCTTCGGTGATTCACTTCTACAAACGAGCACAGATTGCAATTGCTGATATTTGGGCAGTATTAGGCCGATCATCCTCTTCTACACGAGGTGCTAATGCAAACCTACAAACCCGCCAGTTCAATGATGTGGACAGTGTAACGACTTTCCCGACTACCGTGTTCCTCAGATCCTTAGACATGTCAATGTCATGCAATACGGACCTCCTTTGGCAAGGTTGGTAGATGGCAAGGCGGAGCTGGAAAAGGGTGCAATCGATGAAGTTTCGATTCGGGCGGGTACTGTTGTTGCAGTTGAGGAAATTGTGCAAAAAGTGAAAGAGCAAATTATTAGCAGTTCATCGAATAAGAGTTCAAAGAGATCTCAAAGTGATATTCAAAAGCTTGTTGATGATGTTTCAGCAGTTTGTGGCAAAAAGGAGAAAAGTTGGATCGTTTGAATTTACTGGGACCACATCATAGAGTTCGCACTACATTTTATTGATAAACAAGGTAGCTGTTTGCATATTGGAGGATGGTTGTTTGAGACTTGTCATGTTTCTTTTGCATTCATCTTTGAGGATGAAATCTCAACTGCACTAGTTTTTTAGATTTGGATTATGTCTACAAAACAATACAATACAATACAATACAATAAAATTCGACCCACCAACTTGGCCACCCAACTGAAGCCAGGGTGGGCTTACTTCTGAAGAGGACCCCCTTCCCCGATGCCATTGCTGGTCTGTGGGCGTGCTGCGCGGCTCACCAAATGGAGGAAGTGATCACATAAGATCCAGAGCACTTATTTCCTCCAGACATTTGAGAGTTGCAGACCAACTTATCACCATTGATCCATTTTTTGTGAGGTACATTATTGGCCTCCTCACTAGGGACGTCGCAATAATACCAATGCCTGCTGTCGCTCGAATTCCAATCATACTTCCATCCGATCTCGTTTCCACCATGGACAGGGTTAAAAAAGTAGAATACCATCTTGTCTCGTGGGTCCCTGATGTTTTGGTAACAGACCGTACCCTTCACGCATAGAACCAAATTTCTTCCCAACAGTCACCCTCTCGCAAGAGCCAGCACAAATTCTTGTGAGGAAGTTGAAGTCCCGACCAGAATCGCGAAGGTATGATCCAAAATGAAGTCAACAGCAGTGGCATATAGGGAAAGGATGATTTCACGGGTATAATCTAGTTCTTTGGAAAGGGCGTAGACGCCATACCCGGTCAGGGCAGCCGCCGCAAGTTGCGGCACTACAATACTGCCGCAGCGCCCGCCGCATATCCGGCATATCCTAATGCAGCCCAAAGGATGGATGGAAGAGCTGCTGCCATTTTGACACCAATGTTACCTTGCGTATACGTATAGGTGGTTTCATTATGAGTCGCAATTGATTGTAGTATTGTTGTGTCGGTGATATATTGTAAAACAATAATATTGTATTAAAGAGAGAGGAAGTGTAAGCGTATCGGATAAGATCAATGGAATGGAATGAAATTATTTCATGACAGCGTTGGGAGTTAAGATCAGAAGAAGTAAACTAAGCATCAAGACGGGCCAGACTTGCTAGACCTTGGCCACAGACCATTGGTTTGTCCACGCACGTCCAGGACAGGCCCCCATCCCCAGGAGGACCCATGATTAATTTGCATCTCCTTGCTCTGACTCTTGCTGAGTCTTGAGTCTCGCGAATGATACTAGCTCCTAACTATGATACCTTCGCCTTGTCCAGGACCCTAAGCGATCTACACTGTTCAAGTTCGAAGTCGAATGAAGCGGCACGGGGTCATTGTAAGAATTGTTGAATGAAGAGTGAGGAAGCGAAGCAGTGCCAGCATACTAAAATCAGCACCAATACCCGTCCCATCACTCTGAAGGGCGCCCTGGTCTATAATAACGCTTATGTTGGCTCTTGGGGGGTGGCTTCATTCAGAGACCATCATACACATATGTAGCTCTCTCCAGATTGGTTCGTGAAGGATCCTATAACTCCTACCTATGATACACTGGAGATCAATCACATGGCCCAGGACCCAGTACCCAGGACCCAGTACGATACCCACATTGCCAAAAGTTCAGTAGAGATGATCTTCCTCTGTCTTCATAAACTTCATTTACCAATCTATTACTGGCTAATGTGGGGCTGAGATGCAATGCAGACAAAGATCTTGTTGAGTAAAGCGGCAGAAGAAATGTAAGAGCGCAAAGAGAGATTGTCCAGCACCACTCTGCTAGATAGAGATGGAAGCCAAAGGAAAGTCAACCACGTGTAACTATGAACTGTGATCACCAACACACGCCACCTCTGACACAAATATAGCGCCAAGCTCTGCCACAGATCAAATTATACTAGTCTGCTTGAAAAGATTCAAACACTTTCACTTATATTCAACACATAATGGATGCCTTAGTATCAATTAGATTTGTATGAATGGTTAAAATATCTAGACATGAGCAAGTTCATGTGATAGCCTTTGTTGAGACGATATCGGCCAGGGCACGTGCATTTGTATTCTTTCAAGAAATTCTTTCAAGTGTAGGCTCAAGTCATTGAAATGGCAAAGAAAGGATTAGGGGACCCCCTTCATTCAAAGTGTTACGTCCTCTGCTCGCTTCTGTGGAGCCACCTTCGTCGTTTCCTTTGTAATCAGCGTTGTCCTTAGCTGCCCTAGGAGTATTTACATTCCCAAAATGCTTCATGTAAATTTGATCATAACTTCCACTGTAAGGATGAAATCTCAACTGAACTAGTTTATTGGAATTGGACCATGTCTACAATGCAACACAATGCGACCCACCAATTTGGCCACCCAGCTGAAGCTATGGTGGGCCTACCTCTGAAGAGGACCCCCTTCCCCGATGACATTGCTGGTCTGTGGGCGTGCTGCGCGGCTCACCAAATGGAGGAAGTGATCATGTAAGAACCAGAGCACTTATTTCCTCCAGTCATTTGATAGATACAGACCAAATTATCCCCATTGATCCGTTTTTTGTGAGGTACATTATTGGCCTCCTCACTAGGGACGTCACAATAATACCAATGCCTGATGTTGCTCGAATCCCAATAATACTTCCATCCGATCTCGTTTCCACCACGGACAGGGTTACAAAAGTAGAATACCATCTTGTCTCGTGGGTTCTTGTCGTTTCGATAACAGGCCGTGCCCTTTACGCCTGTAGAACCAAATTTCTTCCCAACAGTCACCCTCTCGCAAGAGCCAGCACGAATTCTTGTGGGGAAGTTAAAGTCCCGACCAGAATCACGATAGGTATGATCCAAAACGAAGTCAACAGCAGTGTCGTTGTATATGGAAAGGGTGATTTCACGGGTGTAATCTAGTTCTTTGGAAAGTGTGTAGACGCCACACGCAAACAGGTCAGCAGGCATTTTTACTTTCTTTGCTTGTGTCCTCTTTCTTAGTGGCTGTTGCCTTGCTTTTACATCAAGCGTATGAGTGTATGGGTGCCTAGTAACAATTGCTTTCTGTATTGTTGTGCTGGTAGGAATGGAAAGCAATACTAGATTGTTCGAAGATCTAGGAAGTGAAAGCGTAGTGGAGTATATCAATTGAATAGGATGGTTTTTATGACAGCCCAGAGTTGAGAGCTAAGATCAGAAATAAACTCAGCAATAAGACCTGATGAAAAACCAATAATTTTCATCAAAAGTTACTCTGAAGGTTCAGACTTGCCAGCGTATTGGTTCGTTCAGGAGGATCCAGGATTAGTTTGCGCGATGGTTCGCTGGCGATACTAGCTCCTACTTACACACGACACCTTCACATCTTGTTCACATCGTCCAGGACCTACCCGCCCATACACACGTTCAAAAGCCAGCTTTTGACAATCAAGTTTTAAGTCGAATGAAGGGGCCCGGACTTCGGTCTTGGTATGAATTAT
This sequence comes from Detonula confervacea, assembly GCA_036939415.1. Classification (NCBI taxonomy): domain Eukaryota; phylum Bacillariophyta; class Thalassiosirophyceae; order Thalassiosirales; family Thalassiosiraceae; genus Detonula; species Detonula confervacea. The sequence goes on along the minus strand of JALLAS010000068.1, from coordinate 3,104 downwards.
TGAAGAGTGAGGGTATCAAAATCAGCACCAAGACCCCACCACTCAAGACTTGCCAGAGTATTGGTTCGTCCAGGATTAGACCGCATCGTGAGAATCCCCTGTGGAACAACTTCTTTTAAGCCCCGGCAGGCCGACCAAGCTGCTCGTCATTGCTTGGCCGGGGTTTGAACAGACGATATATCATTATTTAACAACTTTTATTATGGTCCACTCGAGTACCTTGTCTGCTTTTCATTGAATCATATCCAGCAGTGGCAAACTGAAATTCAATGGACACGTTCCTTCTTCACGTACTGTCATGGCTACATCCATCATTGATCCTTTTGATGATTTATATTCCAATTTCAATCTTCTTGCCTCACTTCCTGCTGTCTGTTGAATGATCCCTAATCCTCTAACTTCCCCAGTGGTAATGTACCAAGCATTCCATTCTCTGCTACCAACTGTTTCAGGTTCATCATTGTCATATCCAAGATATCGACTTAATGCCGCATTGCATAGACGGACGACACACATCATTGCACGATATTCTAACGAATCTTCATGCTTTTCTATATGGAAAAAGTGCTTTGCAGATGATGATGTTGAATGTGCCATTGTTGAGAGACCCTCTTTCAGATAGCCGATTGCATTTCCTCCAGCATCATCATGACGGAGACTGAGCAATCGGCATACGGATATGATGCGATTAGCATTGACTGCCACTGCATCATTTTTCTTTTTATTGCGTTTGTTTGAATCATTTCCACTGGTAGGCAAGCTTTGTAAAGGGCGAGCATCAGGAAACTTCGCTGGAATGCGGACGGTCCACGCTTCCCGATCATTTGCAATGTTGATCAAATGTTGCATCTTCAATACTTTGAGCTCTTTCTCAATTGGGTCTGGGCTGGTAGTTAAATCAATGCATTCTTCATAGCCATCATCAAATATAAGGTACCGCAACAATTCTTTTGCTTGGACCCCTAGAGCTTCTTTGGCTGATCGGAGAGTTTTTCGCATCTCCGGATCCATGTTACTTCCCTCATCGAGCACATCATCAAAAATTTCATCACGATACTTTGGGTCCCATAACTGAAATGGAAGTTGTGAATACTGACGTCCTAGACCAATATCTCCTAGCATTCGATGGAATACTGCCAGGCTAACTTCAGTTGGCGATGAACCATCGCCGTTGACATATCCATACTTGGCAAATAAGTGACCTTCAGTATATTTCCCGTATGAGACCACTATCGAATGACCAGGAGGGACGTCACTATTTTTTGGGGCATGTATTAGATAAGATGACGTCTTTGAGTCATACCTCCAGGAGACATTCGGGTTTGGGTGTGAATTGTACATGTCAAGAAGAGGACACATAGAACGAAGTTTGAAGTCATCTACAGCTTCATCCAAAAAACTCCCAAAGTTGCTTGTTTCGTATGACAACATTTCGCTAGCAAGTAATGGCCCATTAATATGGTCCACGGTGCCCCAAAGAGCTCCATTGTCATTTCTAGATGCAGGCACTCCAAATGCACGGCTCAATACATTAATTCTCATGGTCAGATATTCTAAATAATTCACATTCTCTCTGAATTCATCCGATATTTGCTTAAGCGCATCAAACTCTGATTCAATCATTCTTTGGGAGTGGCGTATCAAATCGTAAGCGTGGGTGTGGCGAGGATACAGCTTGTTTAGAAGTCTCGACGACCAGAACAAGGGATGGCCATGTGGACTGTGGTTTGTCGTTCCTGGTTTAAATAATCGATCCCCAACATTCGGTAGAATGTTGAGATAGGCGGATAGTTTGCTGATTCGGTGTTTGTGCTGCTCAACATCATCCCATCGCTGAACCAATGTCAATGTGCATTCATCGCTTTCATTTTGGCATTGTTCATTATTGCTAGCATCACTGGAGGTTTCTCCAGCTCGAGAGCCATGCAGCAGACGTATCAAATAAACAGCAAGATATGCTCCGGAATCCAGCGGGTTTTGCGTATCTTTATGTCTGGCAATACTTCTTGGCTCCGTTTCATCAGTCTCACTATCGCCTTTCCCGGCTAATCCAAGAAACTCTTGCTGGATAAATTTATCTCTTAGTGCATCCAAATCCCAAATTTGGAGAGGACGAGGAAGTTTCATCACTAACTCTCCTGCTGAGATGCCATGATCCCTCGGAGAATTGTGTGCCAATGACACCTGATGCGTCCTGTGCTCCGGCACAGCTGATAATTTAGGGTGGCAATAGCCCTCAACATCAACCGTCTCGATTTCTGTGTCTATTTCAGCTTCTGGCTGGTATTTGCATACGAAGTTGTGGAGAAAATCCAGTGTTTTGTTCCCATGCTCTGGACTAAGCTCCACCGCAATGCCATTGATATTAGGGATGAGGTGGCCATCGCCAGTGGCATCACTGTCTTCTGTTCTGTGACCATCATGGCCGTCATTGTCATCGCCTTCTGCTCTAGCCAGAAAGAGAATCACTGAGAGAAGGGATAAGACCCCAATCACTACGATGGGAGCGTTTGCGCGCATCCAAAGCGCAATGGGAGAAACAGGCTTCTGGCTTGGTGATTTTCTCGATCGTCTCGCAGCAGCTTGCTTTGCTGCATCCTCATTGCGAGCACCGCTAGCACCACCTGGCCCTTTCGAGCGTCTCTCCTTTTTCGCCATTATCGTTCCACGCAACTTCTCTTCAGCGCTCGCCCCGCTGCCTCGCACTTTGGATGTCACGGATGGAGCGGATCATTCATTATTGCCAATGGCCTCTTGCTCTTGCCACCGCGTGCAGAGAACATAAAAAATCAAAGCAGAAGAGCAGAAGTCGCAAAATAATGATGGCAATCTGCAATTGCAATCTATTATTGCCAATGATAAACGATACAGTGGGCGCCACGATCTCGATTGGAAACGTAAAAATGGACAAAAGATACGTAGGCATACTAATTCCTTTTTTTGGTGTTATCTTAAGGATAACTATTACTCCTACTAGCCTACGATATGCCTCGCCAGACTATTATCGTCTAGACGGGGCACCGACCATGTATGGTATATTGGGCCGGGCCACACCATCTGGTCCCCCTGTAGATACCCGGCTTGGGGTGAACCCTCAAGCCTCG
>JALLAS010000067.1:0-20039 GCA_036939415.1 Detonula confervacea | reverse complement strand
TCTCCCGTGTACATAATACGGCCGCCTTTGCCTCCGATCTAACATACTTTCTAGTGCCTTGGAACACAAGGCAGCCATGTCTGTTGACGCGGCAGCGCGCTAGTTAAAAACGATACATTACACACCAAGGTTACGGGTTTGGAACCTATTCCAAGCTGCGCCGAGACGATGGGTTCGTTGTTATCGCATTTTTGCCTGGAAAATTTCCTCTCCCAACGATCAACTGACAAATCGTGAGCCAGCGGTGATAGATTAGAAGCTTGGGATGTATCTTTGATGTCACACAGGATGCGGTTATTCCAGAATCCAGAAGCCTCGCGGTACACGTCAATATGGCGAAGCTATTAAGTAGATAAGCTACTTACACGAGGTAATTAGCCGATGGATCTTCTCCATCCATAACGAGATTATTTACGTATCGTAGATCTGGTATGTCTGCCACGCTTACCGATGGAGAATCTATCGGCCAAGAATTTACCGGGGATATTGTAGTGTGCCACAAGCCACAAGCAAGCTGAGTTTTATGCCACTCCCAGCCCAACGAAAGACATTGATACAGATTGATACCCTCGATCGCTCTCTCACTCATGGAAACTCTCACCACGCTCGAAGGTGCCATTGTTTCTAAATCATGAACTGTTCCAGACAGTATCAGTTTTGCCTAAAAACGATGAGAGCTTTTGCATTTGCTTTTGTTATAAATAATGCATTGATATACTATCATGCCGTCGGAGCTTCTTCCCCTGAATTGCCGCAAGATGAAATCCCGACATTTCATAACGACGAAGAGGACAGGGCCACTGATTATGCCAACTATTTCTCTGCATACGCTGATCTATATCACCAGAAAGTGATGCTCACGGATCATAACCGAATGAAGGCATACCACTCCGCAATAATGGGAAATAAAGAAATATTCGACGGCAAGGTAGTCATGGATGTTGGTACTGGATCAAGCATCCTTGCTGTGTGGGCAGCCCAGGCTGGCGCGAAGAGAGTGTATGCTGTTGAGTACACTGAGATGGCAGACCATGCGAAACGTGTTGTGGAAGCCAATGGTGTCGACCACATTGTCAAGGTAATACATGGAGCAGTAGAAGATGTACAATTGCCCTTGCCCAACGAAGAGTGGGACTTGTTTTGCGAAGAAGACGCTGATGTTCAAGAGTGCAAGGGCAATCAACAAGTGGTGGACATTATAGTATCCGAGTGGATGGGATACTTCCTTTTGCGTGAATCCATGCTTGATTCTGTCATATACGCACGTGATAAATTCCTCAAACCCAACACTGGAATGTTGTTCCCGTCTCACGCAACAATGCTCTTGGCGCCAATCGAAAACGAACCACATCGAAAAGAGATCGAAAGCGAGTATTCAGATGCAATGACAGGCTGGCACGAGTATTTGGAACGTGCACAGCAAGATTATGGTGTAAACATGTCTTGCTTGGAGGAAAACTTTGCTAAAGAGCAGAAAGAATACTATCTTATGAGCGGCCATTGGTTGCAATTGGATGCTGCTGTAGCTTTAGGCTCTCCGACAATCGTCAAAACATTGGATTTGGCTACTTGCACCATTGAAGATGCAAGGGGCGTTGACTCTGTTCCATTTGAATTTAGCGTGACAAAGACAAAAACTGAGAATTCTGACGAAGACAAGTTTGTTAGCGGGTTTGCTGGCTGGTTTGATGTTGACTTTCGATCGAGGACTGATCAAGCAGGCGAAGTAAACGCCCCAAAAATACAAAACCCAGCACACTTGTCCACTGGACCAGCTAATGGAGGTGAGCAAATTGAATAATGATGAATGTTCTTCCCAATCAATCTCCACATATCTTACAGCTGATGCTTTTCATCTAAACGTTCCAGTCACTCACTGGGGCCAGCAAGCCTTTTATTTGCCAAAGGCAATTCCCTTGAGAGGTGATGCAGCCATTCAAATCAAAGGGTCGATGGAAATGGTTCGTACTAAAGAAAACGCCAGGATGTACACGGTTCACTTTCGTCTGAACGAATTAGCTGCCAACCCAATTGATCTAGTGTATCAAATTGTTTAGAAGGACGCACATTCACATGCGCTAAGATGAACCTAGAATACTTTTAGCAACATTAGCCCGATGCATATCAATCTTTAGCATACCTTCTGTCGGTACAATATGAGCCCATTGAATGCATCTAGTCTACTCCATTAAAAATCATGCATCAAGCCCTGCTTCAGCTACCTTCATACAAGCCTCAACCTGTATTCAGCCTACGAAATTGGGACCCACAATGAAATCTAAGCCATCACCAACGTCTCCAGTTTGCCAAACACCGAATCATCACCACACATGCATGACGGCAAATCAATTTGTGAACCCCTAAAAACTGGTCTGCTGATATCTCTCGCCACCTCAACAATGATTCGCCAAGTGCCTGGACGCTAGAGTCTGTACAATAAGTTGTGCAGTACTCACGCCACCAATCAGCCTCCAAGGCACATTTCAATCTATCACATTGTCAAAGGCTCAAACGAGCCCAATGCTCAAGCCTTTAGCCACTGCAGAACAACAAATCTCCAGCCAGCAGCCAGCTATTTAAATGTACAATGCCCCAGCCAGGCCATCACCCAATAATTTTGCCAGTCGCCAAATTGTAAGCATCAGCCAACTCAAAAACAAACCTTTGGCAGCCTCTCTCTATTAGCCACCTCAAAGTTCAACCCCCCATCAGACCAACACTCTGATTAATAGGCAACACAATGCTTTCATCTCATGCAGGTCCCAGCCATCAGCCAATCCAACGTACATACAATATGGGCCTCCTGCCACTACAAGTAAGCCTCAGGCAACTTCAACACTACAGGCTTCCCACACCTTCAGCCAGCCCAGCGCTCCACACACTTGATAGCCCAGCACTGATGTCTGCATTCAGCTGGCAACCCAAGTCTTTAGCCAACTAGCAACCGGAGGCTCCAGAAATATCATCGTCCAAACATAGCATGCCCCCTTTAGCCAACTTACTAGCACAACTCAGGCCATGGCTAAAGTAAGCCCATTTTCACATTGGCAATGCCTCTACATATCTAAACGCTCAACCTGCTCCACAATTCAACACGCCATAAGGCAACTATTAGCACACGTCTTCAGTGTACACAGCAAGCCCCGCATGTGAGCCACCGGCATCTCAGCAATAAATGCTCCAGGCAAGCCATTGTACAAGCCTTGTGCTTATGCCAGCTCAATGTTCAATGTTCAATGTTCATGCCACATAAGCCACTATGCTCCAGGGGTGTGGATGAAGTTGTTTCTCCTTCCACAGTCCAGTATTTTCCTGTTTGAATACAAGACAATACTTTAATGCTAACATTATCAATGATCCTACCCATACTATGCCAACTGTTAGAAGCAACCACAAGTTCTTTGGAGCAAAATCATAGACCGACCCACACCAATGATAAACAATTCCCAGTTGGGATTAAATTGGTGAGCTCACTATGTCAGTTTACAAAACGAAAAATTGTCCAAGAGGAAGATAGGATACTTCAGCAGGGCTCGCGATCTGCGACTGCGTGTATCTAAACAGAGCGCCTAAACGAAATCATCTCCAACCCTACTCCAGCAGCTCATGCATATTCCTCTCAAAATACCTGCAATAACTCTCCAACTGATTTGCATTCGTTTTCTGTGCCACCTGCCTCAAAAATACATATGTATCTCCATTTACTGCCGGTTGCAATATCCCCTCTATAATTTGCTTCAAATTGTACAAGAAAAACTGATCCGCAAGTTCCAGCAGTGATATTGCATTGTCCATTCCATTGCCAAAGCTCAAATCAAGGTTGGTGGGGCCACGGCCAGTGTAGATGTATTCCATCATGGTAACAAAGCTCGAGTACGTGCAATTGGGTATTTCAATCTCCGTCTTATCACTTCCACTTTCTCTAAAGCCCGTCATGAACATGGCCCTGAAACAATCGCTAACAGTANGAGTCCCGTGACTCTTGTGAGTCCCATGGCATGACTTCCCATATTCGGGAGTCCAATGGATCCATGAGACCTGGCTTGCTCGCTATATCCTAGCGAGCATTTGGCAAGATCCTACCTCGTCAAGTTGCCAAGTCTACCATTTTAACTTTTTTTTAACTTTTTGTAATAATTAAAGTGATTTGGTTTGGTATGAGCAAAAGTAATTACACACAAAAGAATAATTCTATATGGCCAAAATGACCTCTTTGACCCCTCATTATAAAGTAAAAGCGTGTTATTACCTGTCTTACGAACTGAATTTTGTAGAATATTGTACTTTTTATCATGCAGTGACTAATTAGTCTAATACATTTACATTTCAATGCGACCATGAGTATCAACATCAAGATGGGGATTGCTAGTGAGTATTACACACTCTGAACAAAGTAAAATGGACCAGTAGAAGCTGTTATATGACAAAAATCAAGTAGTCTAGCAAGAGACCCACAGACTTGACCCATACTAATCCATATATGTATAGTTTTACCAGCCAAAACCGATACGTTCTGATCAAAACTTATCAAATTTAATGGCTAAATGTTAGTTGCACTTAATATTAATACTGGGTAAAAACAATAACAATATAACCAACTTTGTCAGTAGGCACATTTTTCACCAGAAGGTCCTAGTAATATGTTTATTAAACAATGCTAATAAAAGAGCCTTGCCATGTCATTGTTTCCCTTCAACCAGGCCATAAAGCCTCAATCAATGACTTCAACTCCCTCTATATGCTCAATATAAGTCTGGGGGTAGTGAGGACCAACAACCTTTGCGCAACAGCGCCCAAGGCATTTTCGTTTCAATGTTGCGTCGTCAATATCTCTGCAAAAATATGCCAACCAGCACCTCTATGTCCAACTCTCTCATCATTCACTCCCCCAAAATACATGTAAGTGTAAGTGTATTACTTAAAGTTATGCCGTGTAAGTGGAATCGCAAGGAGGAGTGATATGGCTTTCATTTCCCTCAATTTTTCACTCAACTCGCATTGCATGTTACTTCATGTCACAAATGTTGGGTAGGAGCGCCATTAGTTGGGGTATTTGGCCGGGGCCAGGGCTTTGGGGCATGGTTTAATTAACATTAACTCCACTGTACCATTGGATGATCTGACATTTTTGTCTTGTGTGTTCGATCCATTCGAAAACGTTTTGCAATTCACGCCAAAATTAGCTACCTTACGTACGATAAGCTACGATATGATATGATAGAGATCTCAATGAATTTGGCCAGGGAAAACAGCCATCACGTCCGTTGGGATTCAATGGCGACAATATATTTCTTGAAGCAAGCTTCATCTAAGGTCAGTGGATGGATGTTGTAGCCAAAAAGCAGGGCTTTCCAAAACTGTGCCCAACGCTAGCTACTTCTCTAGATCGTGCAAGATCCAGCGCCTAGAAAGAAGCTAGTAAAAATGTGGTCGCATATATGGGACCGTAGCACCATACCTGTTAACAAAGCCTCAATCACAGACGTAACATTATGTTCTAATTTTTGTTTCCTATGCTAACTAATATTTATTTCCTATGTACCTATGTCCCAATAGGGATCTATCAGTGTTTTAATGGTTCAACCACTCTATCAGTGTTTCCATGGTTCAGCCACGCTCGACTTCTTCGTTGAACTGAACGTGAAATCATTCAGTTTTCACTGGCCATTGATATCTTGTACTCCAGTGTTACCAGATCCAGCAGGTAAGATACCTGCTTCTTCAAGAACGTATTATTGACATTGTTCATCCCACCGGGCATAGCTCCCATGATGGCAACAGCATTCTGACGCTGGTTTGATGAAAGTAAGGAAGTCTCCATACTGGCAGAACTGGCCCCCAGAAACCTATTAACAATACACTGATACAGTGTCACGAAGTTCATACTGAACTTGAGCGTATTGCTAACCTTAGATTCCATATTCAAGATTTTCTTCCTGGTGTAAGTTTTGTCGGAGATGTAGATAAAGTCATCAGGGGTGGGAGGAGTGATTTCAATGAGCTTTGAGGCTATAAGTGTGCATGCGCCGAAGAAGAAGAAGACAAAATCAAGACTAGGGCATATGTGATAATCTTGAATAGCAGCTCATGAGTTTTTCAAACCCAGCAAATTGGGGAGCACTTACCATCCAATGAGCTGTATCTTGTCCTTCACCACAATCATCGGACCACCAAGACTCTTCTTGCCCTTCTTACCCTTGCCCTTCTTCCCATCCTTCAACGAGCCATCATCATATGAGCAAGCCAACGTCCTATCCACCAAGGTAACACTCAACCAAAATGCCTTCGTGGATAGCTTGTACTCCTCAGTGATCTCCAACAGCCAATCCATTAGAATCCTGCGCATTTCGATGGTAATGTGCGGTTTTGGTGGGCCATGTAGTAGAGATGCTCTTCAATGGATTGCAGGAGTACCTGCTGCTGCTGTTGGGTAGACTTGTGGGATAGTGAGTTGGAGGGACTTGCATCCGAGAGGGAGTTGTTAGGTGATTGTGTTCCGTCATTGCTACTATCACTGCCACTCTTATCTTCATTGCTCTTCTTGAGTGGCAAGAACATGTCATGGATGGGAGTGGTATTGTCAAGATTCTTATTACTTCCACCAGAAGATCCCTTTTGAAAACTGTTCTTCCTTGCCTCATACTCCATCTCTTTTCTAGTTTGATTGAGCCACCATCTTTCTGCATTCCAATCAACATCATTCATTGTGCTTGCTCCACTGATGCCTTTTGCTCCCTTCGTACCTGTCACGTCAACACCTTCCAACCGATCCATGCTGTAACTGCCCAGATATAGCTTGGTCAAATTCACCATCGTTGCTGTTATCATCACTGCTGTTAGATGATTATAATGCCACAGCATTCTTAGCAGCCTCCTTCGCCTCCAACAATGTGGGAGAGGGGGTAACAGTCTTTTGTTGTTGTTGTCTCTCCGTATTACCAGAGCTACTGACATGACCTTACTGTGGCTCCTGGGGCTTTTGCGTGTGACTTGGCTTCTTCAATACCTGCTTCGGCTTTTCAGCTACTTCCGCCATCATCAAATCAGACATCGCCCCCGCCCCCTGCCGCCATGGTAACATCCATGCAAACCATTGCTCGCTTCTTCTTCCTCTTGTTTCCAGAATCCTTCTTGTTCTTTGACGCTGAAGTTTTGGCCGTAGGCTTTGGCGCCTTCTCTGCCAAAGCCAAAGCCGCAGTTGCACTGTTGTCTACAACAATTATGGCAGCCTTGACCACGCGGCGACGCTTCTTGGACTTGGAGGCTGTCTTTAGTTTGACGCTCAGCTTCTTCTTGCCTAAGTTATTGTCATTGTTCGTGCTGATGGGTCCTGTGATCCTCATGACTGTATTGATGGATGAGAGGGCGGCTTGTTTGGATGTTCCCTGAGATGATGATGGTGGGATCTGACTGACGGCTGGTATGGACGCATACGCCCTTCGCTTGATGGGACGGCGATGCTCCTCTGCATCAAAAGCAGGAGCAGATATAGCATTGGATAAGGATGCTGTTGCCGCTGCCGCTGGAGTACTACTGTTGGTGATAGGTGCAACGTCTGCGGCGGCTCGTTTGGATGTTCCCCACGATGGTGGCGGATTCTGACTTGCTGTAGACGCGGCGCTTCATTTGGCGGGACAATGTCGCTCCTTTGCATCATCATCAGGATTGTATGACCATGCCGTGACGCTACTGGTGGATCAGGGGCTTGCCTGCTGACTGTAGAAGCGGAAGCAGGCTGTTTTTTGGGAACAGCACAGTCTAAAAGCAAGGTTTGTTTGCCCTTGCTACTGCAGGTTCGTTTCCAGACGGATTGCATGTTTGACAAGTGTCTCTAGCGGCCAGGCACAAGAGTGAGGGTGGCTGTTGTTGGGGGAGTTGTGATTGCTGCTGTGGGGGGGGAAGCCGCTGACGGGGGATCGTTCCCATACCCATCCTCATCAGGAGACTACCGCTCGTGGCCTGGTGAGGGGGATCGTCGCATATATTAATTGGTGGAGCCTGCGTGGGTGGGCGGCTGCCTTCTCTGGCGCTTCGGGTTGGAAGGGGCAATTTTTCCTGAAGTGGTTCTGTGCCTCTTTAGTTTGTTTGCTCTTTTGGTGTCTTGAGTCGGAGATACCAGGCGGACGGGTCAGATTCTGCTGAGCAGGGACCTTCCCATCAACACCCTCTGTACCCTCTGTCAAGACAACAAAAAGAGTAAACGATCCATGGCGGTGATTCGATGGCAGCGTGGCTGTGGAAACAGTGGCGGTGGTGATGGTGGCGGGGGCGAAGCAGACGTCGGGTTATTGTTGTTGACAGCGCCCTAAAGCTGGAGTTTGGAGACAGGGCATGGGAGGCTTCCTTGGCCGCATCCAATTGACATTGTTACCGCTGTTGCTATTGCTGTGTATGGCAATGGTGCGGTGGCTACCCCCTCTCTGGTACCCTCCACCGGGGTGGTGACCTCGTCATCCACGGTGCTGCACTTGCTTTCTCTTTCCGCCCCCGCGTCCCCATATTAAGAAGGCGTCAACAACGATATCTGCAGGATAACCGGTGCAAAAAGTTGGAGTTCATCCCATCCCACAGCCCACCAGTCACCAATTTATGGCTACAGGAGTATGGTTGAGGCCTTGCAAAAGTATGAGCTCAGCAACCCTGGCAACCCATGGATTGATTGGCCCAATCCTGGGAACCATTGACTCACGGCAATCAAGGTGCCGCCGACCACTGGAGACGGTCATCCAACAATGCACAAGCTCACAGCCATTGAGCGCCAATGCACATGTAACATACGATCAACTTCAAGATGGTGCCAACAAAATATTTTTTGGCTCTTGCACCACCGTGATGAGAGCAGTCATCCACAAGCTCAACGTAGCTGTGCCAAAGAAATTCAAGAGGAGCATAAACAAAACCTGTATCAGCGTGGTAAATTACAAAGCCACCGACTGCCCACGCGCCATCTTTGAGCATCTTCTCAATCGATACAGCTGTCTGACCCCAATCAGCAGACTGTCAATGATACACTCTGGTTGACGGGATGGAACCCGCAGGACCCGATCAAAGAGCTCTTTGGTTGTCTCGAAGAATTTTACACAACTTGGCTTGTCATAATGCCATCGTACACGATTGACCAGATGATTGATAAGACCATCATGACCATCCAATCCACCAGCCTCTTTAAAACTGTGCTGAAAGAATGGAACGCTTTCGGCGAGAGCAAGCAGGAGTGGTCAGATGCAAAAAAACAGTTCATTGGGAACATGCACATCGGCCAGCAAATGGTACCACGGCGCCCACCCGGCAGGCGGATACAATGACGATGATAGCATCGCATCAAAGAAAAGTTGACCCAGTAGGTCAACAACGCAACGCTGACTCACAATGCGAATGCGTAGATAACAAATGAGAGTTTGAATGATCTCAGAGCTGAGAACTCTCTTTAGTTGGTGTTGTTAGGAGTAGGATATAATTCGAATTTAAACGAAACTAGCGCAGCTGAAGCTGGAGATGGTGAATTTCATGCAGGCGCCACCATCGCCAGCAGCGTCGCCCCAGCCACCGCCGCGACACCGGCATATATTCCTGTGGTACCGGCCCAGTAATATTTCCAGCAGCTGACAGCGCTGCCCCAGCAACGTACTGCAAGCCGGGGCAACGGTAGTATGAATAGGAACTTGTTACTGCGATGCCAACGTATCATCATTAGTGAATAGATCGACCGGGCGGGGTACACACTTTGATTACTAGTTTGATCAGGCAGGACAGGGGTTTAAGAAGACATCAGGACCACAGAGATACCTCATCCCGACCATAACTTCAACTTCAACATAATATTATGATTCTGGCATTCTTGTACAATAGACAGATGCTATTGAATGAAAGCAAAGCTAGGATGATGGATGATGGATGAGAACTATTTGCTTCTGGCAATTGCCATGTTTGTTTTGGATTGTTGATGGATCAGAACCAAATGGAAAAATGTTGGATGAGAAAAAAATGAGAACCCGCCTTCTTCTGCGCCCGCGGCAACAAGTTCGACCTCGAATTACGCTCGTTTATTTCAAAACGAAGGAAGTACAAAAGTCCTCCGCTACACATACATACCTTATTACCTATACTACTCTTAAGTAGGAGTAGAAAACTACTTCGTACGCATTCACCACGTTCGCATCGTCTGCCGCGCCAATCTCCCGTCAAGCGCCGGAAGTGGAAGGGTTACGAAGAGATAGGCTCTGGTATCATTTTAATTCCTATCTAGATAAATACTGAATTTGAGTAACGGTCGAAATATATAACGTCATAGTCCCACTAAATCTAGCCGTTATGTACTAAACTTCCATCCGACATACGTCTAAACGAACCCGTCAAATGGTCCGTAAATCAACTTAAATGGCCCTTTTACAGCCCCACTCCGTCACTTTCCCGAGACGGTTCTGTCAGATCTGCCGGAAGTCGTCCATTCACAACGTTTGTTGTAAGTTGTGAGCAGATGTGGAGATGAGACGGCGGCAGACTTTGGAATAGATTCCGCGTGACTGGAAGATCCAGTCGCGTCTGTCCCACCTCCGAACAAAAATGCTGCCGAGCTCCGCGCCTAAAAGAAGGAAATTGGCGATCATATCCAGTACATAGACACGCTGGAATACACACATCATCGCTAATGACTCATCCGTACATATGTTGTGCACAGATGTCACGAGTTCCAAAAAAATCTATCGTACCTACCGAACAATAAGCAACCGGCCACATGAGTGCCTGTCTCTCTTCCGCTCTCATCCGCACAACGCAACCTTCCCGAAGATCAAACATTTCGCAAGCTTTGCCTTGCTAAACAGCTGCAACAACGAAGAACACAACAACATGATCGTACTACCATTGATCGCGCCGGACTAGACCCGCCAGCTTCATTGATACTCCTCAATACTCCCGCAAAAAGAAAGGAACTCATCAGAGCGTTCTTTGATACATTGGTAACGTTACACAATCACTCTCAGAGTCAACCTCCTCGACTGCTCATAATTTCAATCAATCGATCCATTCTATCTATCTGAACTTCATTGCTTCTGCGCATCCATTCCCAGCAAAGAACAATTAAATAATACTGTAATCATGGTCCTCGTACGAAAAACCATCTCCGAATCCAGCGTCGACTTGACTACGCTCATCAAGCCATCAACCTCCATCAGCAATCTCCAGGCTGAAGCTGATGACCAAACGAAGCACACATCATGCACAGAGCTCTACGGTCCCTACCCTTCAAGCATCCCCGTGCCCATGACGCACAAGGATGGCCGTACTCCCAGCTCCTATGTTGTTGCTAAGGCGACCAACATGTTTGATCTTCAATCTTACCCCGATCACCGTGATGTCGGAACTCCTGATGAGTGGATCCCCCGTGACGGAAAGCTTGTGCGCCTCACCGGACGTCACCCTTTCAACGTCGAGCCTCCGCTCTCGGTCCATCAAAAGTACAAGTTCATCACTCCTTGCTGCCTTCATTACGTGCGCAACCACGGAGCGTGCCCTCAGATCAAGTGGAACGAGCATCGCGTCCGCGTTGGAGGAATCGTACCTCAGAAGCTTAACCTTGGCATGACTGATTTGGTGTCCATGCCTTCTCGCGAGCTTCCTGTGACTCTTGTGTGCGCCGGAAACAGGCGTAAGGAACAGAACATGATCCGTCAGACCATCGGCTTCAACTGGGGAGCTGGAGGTGTGTCTACCAATGTATGGAAGGGAGTTCCTCTTCGTGATCTTCTCTTGGCTGCCGGAATCACCGAGACCAACATGGCTGGCAAGCACGTCGAATTCATCGGACACGAGGACCTTCCCAACAAGGTCGGACCCGGACCCTTCAAGGACGAGCCATGGGGCAAGCTTGTCAAGTACGGAACTTCTGTGCCATTGGCCCGCGCCATGAACGCTGCCTACGACGTCCTCATCGCCTACGAAGCCAACGGCGAGCAGCTCCAGCCCGATCACGGATTTCCCGTCCGTCTCATCATTCCCGGTTACATCGGAGGTCGCATGATTAAGTGGCTCACTGAAATTAACGTGATTGAGCACGAGACCAAGAATCACTACCACTACCATGATAACCGTATCTTGCCTCCCCACATTACTGCCGAGGAGTCTCTCACTGGGGGATGGTGGTACAAGCCCGAGTACATCTTCAATGAGCTCAACATCAACTCCGCTATGACAGCCCCCGATCACGGCGAGACCATTGATCTTGCCAAGTCCATTGGATCCACCTATCCCCTTGGCGGGTACGCCTACAGCGGCGGCGGTCGCCGTATCACCCGTGTTGAAATCACCACTGATGGTGGCAAGCACTGGGAAGTGTGCAAGATCAACCAGATTGAGAAGCCCACTGATCACGGCATGTACTGGTGCTGGGTGTGGTGGAACTTTGAACTCAATGTTGCGGATTTGGTCGGCTGCAAGGAGATTTGGTGCCGTGCTTGGGATGAGGCCAACAACTGTCAGCCCAATGACCCTACTTGGAACTTGATGGGTATGGGTAACAATCAGGTATTCCGCACCAAGGTCCATCTTGATCTGGTTGAGGGCAAGCATTGCTTCCGCTTCGAGCATCCCACCAAGCCTGGACAGCAGGAGGGAGGATGGATGACCAAGCTTGGGGAGAAGCCTGACTCTGCTGGATTCGGACGTCTCTTGGAGCAGGGCCAGTCCGCTGAACTTGAGTCCAAGGCCGCGCCTGCGCCCGCTGCCAAGTCTGGCTCCAAGCTCATCTCCATGGCTGAGGTGCGCAAGCACAACAAGGAGGAGGATGTCTGGATTGTTGTCAACAACAAGGTGTATGACTGCACTGAGTACTTGGACCTTCATCCTGGTGGAGCTGACTCCATCCTCATCAATGCTGGAGAGGATGCCAGCGAGGACTTTGTGGCCATCCATTCCACCAAGGCCACCAAGATGCTTGACAAATTCCTCATTGGAGACATTGACCCCGCCTCTTTGGTCGAGGAGGAGACTGTGGAAGAGAAGGTCTGCGAGAGGACTGGCCGCAAGATTGCTTTGGACCCCAAGCACAAGCAGGCGTACGTACTCCAGAAGAATACAGTCTTGTCTCGCGATTCCTTTGAGCTTGACTTCGCCCTCCAGACTCCCGAACATATCTTGGGTCTCCCCACCGGAAAGCACATCTTCCTCTCCGCCGAGATCAATGGTGAGATGGTCATGAGACGATACACCCCCATCACCTCTGACTATGACATTGGCTGTGTCAAGTTTGTCATCAAGGCCTACCCCCCATGCGAACGATTCCCCGTCGGAGGAAAGATGTCCCAGTACCTTGAGGCCCTTAAAGTTGGCGACACCATTGACATGCGTGGCCCAGTAGGAGAGTTTGACTACCACGGCAATGGAAAGTTCCTCAAGGAGCACGAGGAGTGCTATGCTACCCACTTCAACATGATTGCTGGAGGTACTGGTATCACCCCTGTCATGCAGATCGCCTCTGAGATTCTGAGGAACGGAGATGATGAAACCAAGGTCTCATTGGTCTTCGGTGCTAGAATTGAAGGTGACTTGCTTTGCAGAAACATCCTTGATGGATGGGCTGCCAAATACCCTGACAGGTTCAAGGCGCACTACATCCTCTCTGATGCCGCCCCTGATGGATGGAAGGAGAGTGGACACTCCACCGGATTTGTGGGCAAGCAATTGTTCGAGGAGGTCCTGTACCCCTGTCACGACAACTGCTATAACCTCATGTGTGGTCCCCCAATCATGCTTGAGAGAGGTTGCACACCCAACCTCAAGGCCCTGGGCCACAAGGAGGACAATGTCTTCTCCTTCTAAGCAATATGATAGAGCCAACAAGGTTGTAGGTAGCTTTTGAGGAACCTTTGCTTTCATGTACATAGCAAATTTTATGCAGATTTGCTTATCAAGTCATCTGTGTTGAAGGAGGAAAGAAAGAAAAGGTAGATTCAAATAAAAATAAACACTTAGCGTGAGCTATTTATGTTCATAATATCTTGACAGCTTCTATCAATCGTAGCACCGAGCCAGTATATTTCGGATGTGTACTTTTTCATTGTGGAGACAGTATGTTGTGCCACTGGGGAATTATCCTGGGATGGAAGGGATGGGATCGGAACTTGTTCTTCAAGCACTCTTGAGGGCAAGGGATCTGGAAGGATATATCGACATCTTTTTAAGTAATCTACAACCCGAGAGATATGTCTATGTACTCTATCTACACAAACCTCCAACAAATATGCTAATTAAAAAAATCCACTCATCGAAGTATAGTATGTAAGCATCATGTCATTATCATGATCTAAATAGGGATATGTTTACCCTGACGCCACAGAAGCCAAACCACCAATTACCAATCACATCCTCGAAGTAACTAACCTCATCTTGGTAGGTACAATCAATTTGCCGCCATGATAGTGCCGGTGGATACACCCGGCCCTGGTCGGGATCCTGATGCCAGTCGTGTCATTGCCGACATGCTTCATGATGGCAATGCCTGCGCGGGCGACAACGGTACTCTTATCGAATCGCTGGCTTTAATCTCTGAGCAATATGATGCAACAAATGGGAGGGTGATCCAATTCACTCCTTCGAACGACGACGTAGACGTGGAAACGACACCTTCCTCCGGGTCAAAGCGGCATTCACTTCCACATACCCCGTCTAGGCCCTCTGAGCTTTGGCCCAGGCGCAAACAGGCGGCTGTGCAGTCCTCTCCGCACCATACGATCTTCGTTTGACTATACAAGACCATATTTTACTGCTAACATACCCATATTATGCTAATGGTTAGAAGCAATCCCAAGTTCTTTGGAGCAACATCATATACCGTCCCCGCACCAATAATAAATAATTCACAGTTGGGATTAAATAGGCGAGCTCCCTTTGTCAGTTTACACAACAAAAAATAGTACAAGCGGAAGGTAGGATACTTCAGCAGAGCTAGCGATCCGCGACTGTATCTATGCTAAACAGTGCCTAAACAAAATCATCTCCACCCCGACCCCAGTAGCTCATGCATATTCCTCTCAAAATACTTGCAATAACTCTTCAACTGATTCACATTTCTTTTCTGCGCCAGCTGCCTCAAAGATACATATGTATCTCCATTCTTAGCCGGTTGTAATATCCCCTGTTTCAATTTTTGTAAGAAAAACTGATCTGCCAGTTTCAGCAGTGATATTGCATTGTCCATTCCATTGCCAAAGCTCAAATCAAGTTTGGTGGGACCACGGCTAGTGTAGATGTATATTCCATCATAGTAAAAAAGCCTGAATACGTGTAATTGGGTATTTCAGACTCCATCTTATCACTTCCACTTTCTCTAAAGCCCGTCATGAACATGGCCCTGAAACAATCGCTAACAGTAGACAACACCAGCTTGTGTCCATACACCTTTCTGCCTTCGACGAGGAATGTGACATCAGAAAATTCCTCGTCGTTGTAAAAGTGTCGAAGGCGGGAGGCGTACAGCTGAGGACTGGGGGGTTCAGTGATTTTCATTAGGGGAGGAGGGTCCGTGTCAAGGACAAAGAAATCATTGAGATAGTCGGTGCCGCATGATCCTATGAAGAAAATCAATTGAAGGGATATGAGATATATGATGTGTTGTGAAAGCATGAGCACAAAGCAACGACCCCCTCCTTCGCTCTTCTTACCACCAAACACATAAATATGTCTCCCAACTGCAGTGGCTGTATGTCCAGCCCTCCTACCCGGAGGCTTGCCATTCACGTTAACACTCGGGACCATATCCTCGTCATTTGGATTGGCAGAGCTGCACACAGGCATCGCACCGGACGATGCGGGGTACGACCTCCAATCCGCGAATTTAATGCCATTATCATCTTCACTGGTCATACCATCTTGTCCGCCAAGCATTTCCCATGAGCCGGCCGCCGATGCTGAATGTTCACGATGATTGGGAATATTGTTGTTTGTGCCTATCGCCTCCCACGAATTATCATAGTATGCAGATGAGATGTTCTTTTTGCCGGAAGATGCCTCATCCTCGTCATTCACATCCAGCCACGCCATCTCCTTCCTATCCAATACCTGCAAGTCATCGAAGCATTTCGAACTCGTGCCACTTCCGCCAAATAGGTACAACCTTCCCCTCAAGGCTGTCAATGTCATTCCCGCCCTTGGATGGGGCTTGACACCTAAAACTCGCGGCGTGCTCCAGGTACTTGTGGCTGTATCCAAAACATGTATATCATTCAGTCGTTCCGTGCCATTCCATCCGCCGAAAACGAAGAGTTCCGAGGTGCCATTGTAATCCAGCAAGGCGGAGGAGTGATTGGCCCGTTGCTGCGGGGCCGTGCCCGTTGTTTGAACCGCACGCCATGTGTAAGATTCTACGCAGAGGGCATGGAGATCATTTAAATATTCTCTTCCTGTCATCATTATAGTTTATCATTGCATGCGATGTATGGTTTGTATTTGAATGATATTGTTTTGTTTGGCAGAATGAGATGATAATGGTTTGATTTTGAATGATATTGTTTTATTTGGCAGAATGAGATGACATTGAATCATGAAGAGATATTAAATATTAACACATTTCACGATAAAGATAACACATCAGGCGATAATACACATTTGAGAAATAATGTCCCACATTAGTACTTACCATTTCCTCCCCGAAAGACATACACTTCGCCGCGAGAGGGTATGAAGTCTGCAGAGTGCATATTGCACGGACCCGGAGGTGTTCCCAGAACAGGCTGTAAATGCGTACGTGATTATACAAATAAAAATACCCATGAGATTCAATGTGAGAAGCACATTGTCATTCCCAACTGAATGTAGGTACAACATGGGCGGGTAGGTGTTGTAGTTGTGTACTTACAGGCTGAAACCACCTCAATCTCTCCAGTCCCCCCGAAATATCCAACACCCACATATCGCTCGCCGCCAACGGACCCGATCCCAGCCATCCCCCGATGATGATAATCTGCGCATCCTCGTCCTCGTCGTCTTCGTCGTCCGCGTCGCCGACCTGATCATTGGAATCATTATCTTCCTCCATGGGATTCGCTTGCGAATTATTTTCCTCGTTGGGATTGTTGTCGTTCGCCATTTCGTCATCATCCCCTCCTTGGGCATTATTCAAGTTCGAATCTTCGTCGTCATCGTCGTCATCGTCATCGTCTTCTTCGTCACTATCATCATTAGTGTTCCCAGCATCGGTATTATCAAATGTTTTGTCAGTGTTGCTGCTCAATTCAGCATCCATGGCATCGATGGCAATGGCCAATTCGTTGAGAGCCGCTTGCACCTCCGCCTCCGCCGCGGACGGCGGATCTCGAATCTGATGATTATTATTATTATGCGTGGCAGCGGCAGCGGCAGCATTGGCATTGTTATAATTGGCATCGATCATGCGATTCCTTCGTCGCCTGCGAGATCCGGACGAACGACACGTCGCCAAGGTGGCGGTATGTCCGTTCCTGCCCGGAGGAGGTACGCCTCGCACGGCGAAGTGGCTCCCGCCGCCGCCGCCGCCGCCGACAGCATTATTGCCGCCGCCGTTATGACCTCCTCCTCCTCCTCCTCCCGCCGAGGGAGTAATCCATTTTCCCTCCCTCAACGAATACACCAATAAAGTCTGATGATTCCTCCGTCCGTCGTACCCGCCAAAGCAGTACAAATAGCCGCGATGGTACGTCACGGAATGGTTTTTGATTTGAGGAGTGGTGGGCACGTTATTGCCGGTGCCGGGACCACCTCCTCCTCCTCCTCCTCCTCCGTTATTGTTCCCGTTTGCCCCCCCGCCATTGTTGTTGTTGTTGTTGCTATTGTTGTTATTGTTGTTTCCTCCTCCGCTGACGTTGATGTTGTTGTTGCCGGCGACCCCGTCAGTGCTGGCGTCCGGGGGTGGGGCCTCCGACCATCTCATGTTGCTCATGGCGGCGGTGAAAGTTGGTGATGTCTGATGTCACTACTACGTACAATTTTACAAACGTTTGTCAAAAACCTGCCCTGTATGTAATGTGTTCAGGTTTGTTCCTGGAAGATGCGCATTGACAGGAAGATGCGCATTATATTTGGGGCTCTTGCAGTGGAAATATTTAGTTATCACTGGGGATAGAAAATTATTTGACAAAATTATCTTTCTGCCAAATACCATACGTATACTACTATTTTCCTTTCCACTTTCGAGTTACATCTTCCTCTTTTTACACCCACCCGCCCTGCCCTGTCAGTGAATATTTTGAGAATATTTTGAGAATATTTTGGGAAGTTTTCCTCAGCACTTCTCAAAAAAGTTCTCAAACTGGGCACTCACTGACAGGGTGGTTCTCCATCATCAGAATTTGTTGAGAACATTGTGGAGCACAGTGCTTCCACCCGTTCCAATTGTGCCCGCGTCAAACTTCATGATCGCGTATTGTACTCCCAATCTTCTGCGGTCGAGAAGTGGCAATATTCCACTGCTTGCCAGCACGCACGCATGATCACGAGGATCGCCACATCTTCTGCAAGCCGAGAAGCAGCATTCTTGCAAGAAGATGCAATCTTGCAAGCACACACAAGTGCGAGGGAAGTGGCCGTCTTCCACTTCCACAAGCACATTTGCGAGCACACAGTACCACGATGGAGCACCTTATCTTCTGGGAGCAGATACGTGGCATTATTGCCAACGCGGGAGTACCTTTGGGAGCGGCATTCTTCCTCCAGCAACTTTGCGAGAAGCCTTTCAGCAGCCCCCTCACCCTCGTCCCTTTGCGTGCGGCATCTTCTGCGAGCCGAGAAGTGGCATTCTTGCGAGAAGCGGGCACACACGACCATGACCACGAGGGAGCACCTTATCTTCTGGGAGTGGAGAAGTGGCATCATTGCCAACGCAGGAGCACCTTTGGGAGCGGCATTCTTCCTCCAGCACCTTTCATCAGCACCTTCACCTTCGTCCCTTTGCGTGCGGCATCTTCTGCGAGCCGGCATTCTTGCGAGAAGCGACCACGAGGGAGCACCTTATCTTCTGGGAGCAGAGAAGTGGCATTATTGCCAACGCGGGAGCACCTTTGGGAGGTTGGCATTATTGCGAGAAGCGGGCGCGACAACCACGAGGGAGAACCTTATCTTCTGGGAGTGGAGAAGTGGCATTATTGCCAACGCAGGAGCACCTTTGGGAGATTCGCAAGCAAGAAGCAGGAACGCGCGACCACGAGGGAGCACCTAATCTTCTGGGATGTCCCTTTTTACAGATGAAGAATTAGAGGCCAGTGTGCCTCCTCTCCCCCCACTATCCAACCTGTGACAGAAGGTGACAATGTCAATGGTTTAGCCAGGGCTGCAATGTTGGGGCGCACCTCCTTTGGCTTAACATAGGGTTCTCAACTCAAATCTCCACCAGAGAGGGCTGGGATATCTCTCCCCTTACCAGTGTTGCCTCCTCCAAGATTAGGACTTCTGTGGAATGACCCTGCATCTGACCAAAATGAACATAGTTCTGATGTTTCCCTGGACAATTCTACACCAAAGTCGCCTACTCCATCATTAGGAATGAGGGGGGAGGCTACCAACAGGAATGGTGAGCCACAAATATCTCCCACAATGTTTGTTCCTCAGCCAAAGCATCTCCAATCTCCACCCATATCCAAGCCTACAATATCACAGTTAATGAATGAGCAAAACAACTACCTCGATCATGAGACGTTCTTTCAGCATCTGCAGGATGATGGTATTGGTTTCCCCAAAAAATACGTTGAACTACTGAAGAAAAATCCAAAACGGAATTGGACCCGGCACTTTCGCCATGGGAACTTGCTGTATCCATCTATCTGGCTCATTGCTCGTCGATTCTACGATGATGTCATTACTCCCAACTTTGATACTGCATTCCCAAAAGTAAACAATCAGCCAACGAAACCGACGCAGCAGATTGCAGCCTGGATATTTGTAAATCATTTCTCCCGGGGGATTGACGATCTTGCCAGTGGGACCAATGATACTAACAGCCAATTGAAGTATCTTCGATTTTCTAAATATGCAGAGTTGGAACATGTGTATTTCCTGAAACAGAGGGACCTACTACA
>JALLAS010000066.1:0-20783 GCA_036939415.1 Detonula confervacea | reverse complement strand
AATATGATGGTAAAATTAGAGCAAAATATGTCTACTGAAATGTTACTGGGAGCGATTTGGTGAAGGCCAGCGCCTCGGCCCTCACCACCCAGATGCCCAACCTTCAGACCAGACTCCATCTATTCTCCCAATGCACAGTGCAAAAGGTCCCCCACCTCCTGGGGGCGGAGGTGATGCACTCACTGCCGCTCGATTTTGACGCCCATCACTGGGAGGAATGGAACGACCCCCTCACCTCTAACGTGGACAGCTAGATCGTGTCCTTCCTGGGGGACCTCACGGGTAGAGAGATCCCCCAGGCCAGCCTCCTCCTAAGTCAGATCAGTGTGGCGCATGGTGGACCGGGGTTGCTCAACGCCAGTGGCCGAGCAATCCCAGACTTCGTCCTGACTATGACGATGGACATGCGCCATGCATCATAGGGCTTCCAAATCAACCAGGAATTGGCCCCCTGTCTGTTCCATCCCACCGTCCAGGACATCTACCGCCGCGCCAGAAATCCCACCTCCCTTATACTGCAACGTTTCGAGCTCCCCCTCCCGCCAATCGCGGACGTCGCCTGCGGGCCGCGCTGCCTGGCCAACAAACGCGCCAACCATCTCCTCACCAAGACATCCAACCACAGTGCCCGGGGTCGACTACAGAGCCATTGCAGCAAGGGCCGACTACAGAGCCATTGCAGCAAGGGCCTAGTAGATGCACTCTACGCTCATCTTGGGGACACCCTACACGTGCACCACCTGCCGAGCCTACTCTCGCCGCACATGGCATACCCACTAATAGCCATGTGTCAGAGCAACCCATCCCATCGATTGCAGAACAATCTCTTCTCCTACGCCCTACTATGCAAGCTCCGGCTCCCTATCTGGGACCCAGCCACCCTCCCAAATGCTGGTGTGTGAACATGCACGACTACTGGGGCGACCACAACTTTAGCTGTGTCGCCAAAAGGAAATCAGGAGCACACAATGCCATCGTCCAAGGCACAGCCACGGCAGTCCAACGGCCGCTATCCACGGTAGGCTACATTCTGACCCATGACAAGGTCAATACAGAACGACTTGGAATAGTGCCCAGCAACGGCAATCTCCGGCCCTGTGACTGGTGCTTTGACATCAACCAGACGACTACTAATGAAATGACTGCCACCTGTCCCTACGACACAATGGGAGGTGATGTAACATGCATCAAACCAATTGGGGACACGGCGATTGTCGGCTCTGCAAATGTTAAGGATATAGTTACGGCCGCTGCCGTCCAACATTTGCAGACCTAAGAACGTCTGAAAACTCATGCGGAATGGTACAATGACGCAGCCACCAATGGTAAGATCTCGGGCGACACATTAATTGGGGAGATCCTTCACAGCAAGACCATCCTCATCCCTATGCCCATAGATCCGCACGGGAAATGGGGGCCGATGTTTGACCAATTCCTCTTCAATATCAGACCGCCCGAACTGCTTGAGTTCCGTGCCAACAGGCCTAACGCCACCAAAATGCACGATCTGGACACGCGACACCCCTGCCCCCTTGGCATCATACCGACGGCGTGCATCAAATGGAAACGTAACAAACGCACGAAGTTTTACGGCCACTCTCACACTGCGCCCACTCTCACACAATACAGCCAGCAGCAACTGGGGCTCACCATCACGAAGGCATACGCAGAGCTACTCCGCAATGCTGGAATTCCCATTGGGGATAGAATGAGGCCGCGCAGGTCCCCCCAGTGTCCATCTGGCTTCACAACGCCATCGCCACCACCCACCTCCCCAACCGTGTTTGCTTCTCTTGAGTACTCACTTAACTAGATAGCAAATGTAAAATAACGAGACCAGACACACCTACGAAACAGGCCGATAATCAGCACCACTCAAAATGCTTGAAAAAACATTCCCTTGACCACCACCTTAATTTTCTTGTATCATTTTGTTTTAGATCTAAATTGACTATTTTCGTAAGTACGTATAATATCATATCATTGTCTATTTACAAAAAGTGAGCTGAGGGTTCTTATTGCTCCAAAAAACCTTCCGTTGGCTCAGGATGCTGCAGTGCTGAAAATGGTGCAGATGTACATCAATGGTTTACTTTCCTTGATAACATGCAAGGAAAAGTTTACCAATACAAGTTTATCAATGCAGACACCGGCACCAAGATTGCTTCAATGATGCAGGTTCCAGATGAGAATAGGCGATTGATCTGATAAACGCTAAACAATTTAGCTCAGCCTGCAAATTCTTGATCTTGCTGCAATAGAGGCTGCGTGTCTATGGGCTTTAGTTTGTCTGGATACTAACATTGCCAGCTATTCAAGATGGCAATCTACCAAACTTAAAAACATCCACCAGGAGGGCAGTCAGGACCACATGGGGTGTGCTCTATATTGGCGTTTAAGAAACAATAAAGTAGGTGGTAAGGTTGTCCACAAGGAAAACTGAAATGAAGAAGTCTCCTCATTGGAGGCACTTACCTATCAGCATTGGCACCAACCAATTGTCTCCTACACTCGCATTGTAACTTCCCATATTACAGTTTCCCGCTCTGACGTACCGACATACATGGATATGGCATGGTTTTTCACCATCATTTATCTTGACAGCATCACCACAGCCTACATACCTAGATGCTCGCCAAAGTCTGAAGTGATATGAATCATCATTGCAGTGAGAAAAATACATTCCAGTATTGCAGTAAGAACACATGGTTGAAAAGCCTCACACTTGAGTCAATGCGCCGTTACTTGGGTATCCAACTGATTCCTTGTTATCCACCCATCCCTGGTGTATCTTTTTGGTTAAGGATTATGAGAAAGGATATAATACACGGTCTCAATGTTTAAGGGTAATGGTAGGATCAGCCTCCCACCAATGTTGGATCTCTGCGAGTTTTTAACCTTATAAGGTNACCAAGGTTTGTTGAGCTGCGCCGGGGCAAAAATGCATAAATAAAATATAAAATGACGGAGAGTTTGGGCGTTACTCACCTCCCCTCCCTCGGCAGAGTGGCACAATTGTTGATTATCAGTCTCCACTGCCTGTATTGAGAAGGATGGGAATGGAGGAGGGGATAAAACAAATAACAGGCAACAAATGCAAAGATTAGAGGAGCCCATCCAGCGCAAAAATGTGTAAATAAATAATATAATGACGGTTCGAATGAAATAACTCACCTCCCCTCCCTTGGCCGGCTGCCATGATTGATGATTCCCCATCCCCTATCTCAATCCGCGAATGATCCAGCAGTTACAACAGGCTATGTTGAAGGAAGAGTATTGCCAATGGAAGCCTTTGATGTAGATTGGGTGTTTCGACGCAAGTTTTTGTTATTTTGCGTAGATGTTTGTGTATTGAATGCTCCGCGATTCCGCCCCGCTGTCGCCGCCCCGTCCTTGTACTCCGATGATGATGTTGATGGCTGTGGTGTTGAATCCCTTCCCTTGAGTTGAAGGGACAGGGCTATCTCTCGTGGAGGTTATTGCTCTGATGTTGAGCGTGTGGCTTTAATTTGATGTTGCGGCGGCGCGGAAGGTTGCATTTTGAATGCGACCGCGCTGCCTTTTGCACCCGCGCGTGGGAATAAAGCCCACCGTCACAACACGCGGATAGGTCGCCCCCGTGTTGTGACGCGCCGAGTTTCTTAATCGAATTCAATGAAGGACCCATGCTTTTGAGATCAATGGGGTGATGATGATCTAATTAATTGATTGCGAGATGTGGCATCGCGCACCTCCCGCGACGGAATGTTCGAAAACGATGGCGGTTGATCTGAGAGGATCGCGCCACTCGTGGATTGCATGGACTGCACGCTGGACAGTCCCACGTGATGTCGGCCGGCAGGTGCGTACCGAAATGGCGGGAATTAGATTCGGGCTCATAACCCAATAGTACTTTACCTAGTAAAGTACTTATGGGTTCCACCCCTAATACTACTTCCTTTAGTCTACAAGACTCCCAATGTTCATACTTCAAGCTAAAATGACCCATCTTGATGATCTTGTGTCTCGCTCAGGAATTATTTGGGACTGTGATTTGTGCGGGCATGCTTAATTCCAATCCAAGTAAGCACTCATAGCAACTTCTCCAGCGCATAACATGCTCCTAGTATCTCCTTGTTGGTCAGGTACCCTATGTTACCTATTTTTCACTAAATAAATGTAGTAAATACTAGCTAAATAATACATTTATGCATCTTTTTGAGTGCACCATTGTCTTCAGCACCCCTTGTTTGGTCATAGTGTGCATTTGTAACATCTTGCTACCATGCTAAAAATAGGTTGAAAAAGCATCTAAACGTTAACGATGACGAACGCAAAATAATTGAGGGTACCTATTTGACCAATGAGTCCAACATCGATAACGGCTGATCCAGTGGCACCAGCACCTTCCCACCTCCACCCCCACCCCACCTACAATCGACGTCAACAACCATTGAAGCATAACCGTGCCAGCAGCGGCAGCTAATTTGGGTGGTGGGTTGAGCATCATAATTATTTCTGCACGCAACGGGTTGCACACATCTCCCAAAACTGTCACTGCAACTGTGAATGATGGATTGAAGGAGAACCAGGGCACTGTGAGTGCCACCGGGACCACCCGACTCCCTATTGAAGTACCCAACATGCCGGGGTTAGGCGGGGTGAGCATCATCGCCGGGGCGCACGCCGGAGTTACTGCGTCTTCAGTGGCACTGAGCACCATATTTTCATCCTGCTCAGCAATCCCACACCATCACCAAGGCCACTCTGACTCAAGAACTACGCCTTCATAAGCTACTGCTCCAAAACGGCACCCCACTTCCTTCCCGTCTATCCCGCAATGGCATAGCAATAGGCTGGGCATTTTGAACCTCATCAGCGTGTTGGATCAAATCCTCGTTGGGCATTTAATGCAGCTACATGAGTCAGGTTAGGTGATCTTGATCGGATTTGGGTGGGACGCAGGACGGCATACCACGGGATGGCATGGAGGACTAGAGGACGCTGCCATGGACAATGCCGATCATGGAGACATTGCAGGACATCAATGGAATTGATAAAGATAACAGAAAATGGATCATGACTCGTCTTCAAATCGACAATAGCAAAAGTAATACCAAAATGCATGATGGCGTAAAGACAACGGCATCAGCAGCAGCGGCGGCGGCTGCAGGAGAAGGACAATTAGCCCAAGTGAAGGAAGCTAGTACCATCAACATCATGATGCCTTTATGACCTAAATATTGTGCAGAAGGAAACCAATCTTCATATTCATTGCATGCTTCGCAATTACATTTCCATGAATGACGACGGCGTTACAAGGGGCAAATGCATTGCCGGTGCATTTGGATGGAGAATTCAACAATCTCCAACACAAAGAGTGCTAATCCTCTTGTATAGCTTCCAATGCTAGCCAATGCAAAGCTTGTGTTTTGACTCTTTGTCATCGATGCTACATAATGCATTGCAATTGCGATGGTTTGATGACCAAAATCGTCACCTTATGGAGGTTCAAGTAACTGCCTTGGAGACCACCTTGTCTACCCCCAAACCACACCCCTTTTAATATATAGTATGCAGATGTTTAATGCCCATTTTAATGTCTATTGCACCAACTTTCACAAAGTTATATACATGAACACGGGAAATTGTACTGCTAAAAATGCCCAACAAATGGCTAGAATTACTGTAGATTGGCATGTAGGGGTTGAACTGGGGCATATGGGGTA
Organism: Detonula confervacea; assembly: GCA_036939415.1. Classification (NCBI taxonomy): domain Eukaryota; phylum Bacillariophyta; class Thalassiosirophyceae; order Thalassiosirales; family Thalassiosiraceae; genus Detonula; species Detonula confervacea. The sequence goes on along the minus strand of JALLAS010000066.1, from coordinate 15,075 downwards.
TCAAATTAAAGCCAAGGGTATTTCTGACTCTAAGTCAAGGCTGGATTTTCCATAAAAGTGATTTGGCATGCATTTATTACCTGCTCTAAGTACCTTCAAATAGGTACCCTATAGGGTACTTATATCTGACCAACAAGGAGATAGTGAAAACTGTTTTGAATTCAATTTCAAAACTCCTTTTTTTGTCCAGATTCAGGTGTTCTAGAAATAAAACGCCAACACCATTTACCAACTGTCTGACGTCATAACAGCAAATTCGCAGCTGCTAATACCGTCATAGCTACAAAGGCATTACTAGAGGTGCACAGAGACCGATAATACCTTGCGTATATGCATCGTTATTCTTACCATGAGAGCCACACGATACGGCCCTTTTCATCACTGCAATTGAAAAAGAACGGTCCCGCCTACACCAAGCACACCAGAGGTAAATGTAGGGAGGCAAACTTGGTCGCGCATAATTCGAGCAAAAAGACGTTGCATCCCGAACCGCTGATTTGACTGTGGGACTCACTTACTTTGTCTGGGCTTTACTGACTCTGAATCCCATAGAATTGAAAAGTTCCAGGATCCATTGTTCTCATCGTACAGGTAGGAACACGAAAACTCTGTCTCAGTCACAGTTGTACTCCCAATACTCACAACACCATCTAAACTAGCAACATTCTGAGCACAATAGTATACCTCTAACAATGGATGCAACTAAAAGATGAGTAAGGTCACCATCGTTGACAATGGGGGCAATGGCAAGCAAAATTAAGAAAAGAGACAATACAGATACACTCAGAACTCCTGTTGTGAGAGCTATATCAGTTAAGATCAGAGTGGACCTCCGCGCGACGCTATCAAAACGCATTTGGACATCGTCGAGCTCTCTTATATTGTAATACTTGTTAAATTTCCCACCCTCTCACGCTGTGTTTGTTGCTGGTGAGTCTGATTGCTTTTTTTCAAATGCAATTTGATTTTTGAGTCTGAAAGTGGAGAGAGTTGAGAGAATTGGTAAACAAAGACACTAGGATTTACGGTGAGAACTTGCTAGTACACACCCTGCAAGCTGTCGTGATAACACCACTTACATGGGGCTGAGTTTATCATTCACATTTGCTGAGTATTGGGTATGCGTTGTTTCTAACTACATCCCCTTCACCCACATCACAGTTGCAGCATGTGATAGGAAAGAGGCTGAGGTAAACCCCCAACATTAGTAAAGGGTTGTGAATTCAAGAGTAGAGTCAACATTATCTGGAAAGAAACTAATGAGAAGTAGAGGTCTCAAGCTATTTATTGGCACTTTTGAGAGCATATTTGTGCACTTAAATGGTATTGTGGACAGTTGGGTCAGGTTATTGTTTGTTCTACAGCAGCTATGCCACGGTGCTGAAACATGTAGGTTGGTGTCTGAATTCTTAAATACTTCATCCATTACCACTCATAACTCATATCTCCATCAAGCACTTGCTTCTGTTGTGAAACCATTACGTGACACCGGTCTCTTCCAAAAGACCTGGCATAAACTTCCGGCATGCCACAAGTGCATAGGCCTCAAACTCTTCCTTGTCAAGTGTCTGTGAGTTATCCGCATCCATCTCTTCCAAAAATTTCCCCGCCAATGCACCAATAACAATATCATCCCCGGCCATCAAATCTTTCAGCCCCTTCTCAATCTCTTCAAACGAAAGCACTCCATCTCCATTCAAATCCCAGCCCTCGAATATGCTATGGACGAAGCCGCTGCTCCCGCCAATCTTGCCTCGAAGTCGTTTGTGATTTTCCGGAGAAAACATCCATCTGCCTCGACTGCCTCCGGCTGCCGAATCTAACACCGGAGACATGGCCTGGGAAGTAGTAGGGTCAATGTGGTAGACGCACGGCACTGAATTCGGAATATGAATGTGCGGTATCTTCTCGATCGGAACTTGATCGAGATATGCCACAAGTCCCCGGAGCGTGTTGGAGTGAGCTGCTAGTAAAACCGTACTGTTCGGCGTTAGCGCCGGCAATATCGATTCCTTCCAATACTCTACGACGCGATGTTGACAGTCGGCGAGCGATTCCGTCAGCGGCGCCGGAGGAGGTCGATAATGGGGGTGCGCATCGTCCATCGCCGGGGGAGTCGCGCGAAAGTCTCGCCTCCAGGACGTTAGCCGCTCCTTGCCATACGCTTCCTCGACCCTCGGGTCGTCCTTTCGACGTCCCTGAAGCGCGCCGTAATGCCGCTCGTTCAATTGCCACGCCTTCCGCACCGGCGTGTCGACCGATCCGGCGTGCTTCAACGCCAAATCGCAGGTCGCGATGGCTCGCTCGAGCGTCGACGTGAATGCGGCATCGAAATTGGTGTAGTTGCGCTCTTTCAACAAGTCGCCCGAGGCCCTGGCTTCCGCGACTCCTCTCTCGGTGAGCGGCGCGTCGCACCAACCGGTGAATGTGGGGGTGGCGTTCCAGGTGGATTGTCCGTGTCGGAGGAGGACCAATGTGGCGGCAGCGTCATTATTTTTTACTCGTTTTGCGGAGAAACAGCGAGAAGAGACGAGATGATGATGAGTTGACCTCCTCGCCAATAACCCTTTGATGCCAGCCCTGGCTGCCATCTCTTCAGAATGAACCCATCGCCCACCGCGGCGGTCGCCGATGACTTTCAGGTTATGGCTAGAGACAAGAGCTAGCGACACCTCTCTCAAGAGACGCTATTGCTAATTGCTATCATCTATTGCCCGCTAGCTACAATATCGTAGCCTATCGTAGCTCTATGCGCGTGCTATAGGTGCTCTATGTAGAGAGATATGGTCCGTGGTTGATCGGGAAGATATCGGGACTCGGGAATCAAATCTGTATTTACTACTTTGGGTTCTTTCAAAAGTCTTGAGATATTATTTAGGAGTATATTATTGAATAGTGGGAAATAAACATACTCTCAATAACCGAGTTTATGATAATCCTTACCCCTTAATACAAAAAAGTGGACAAATACTAGTCTAAATTAAAACCCAGAGTAGTATATACGGATTTGGATCCGCGCAACAACGGCAACGGAAAATGCGACACCAGCCCGCCCCGCCCGCCCGTGCCCGTGCTTTCATGCGATCCACAATCAAATTCATAACTGCCGCGCACCCCAAGCAACGTCCATGTTGACAACAGCGACCACAGCGCGAAGAAGAGGTCTCGGGACGAATCATCTTTTTGTTCAGCTTTGCTTTTGGGCTACACGGGCAGCGTTATCGGTTCGTACGCGTGGGTGATTTCGTATCTAGCCCAAGAGCGATCCTTCGCCGACGGTCTCACCTCTCGGTCAAACGACGAAGATCTTCTTCGATTCAGCCGTACACCGCACTGTGCCCGCCATAGCGCTCTTCTCCCTTTCCCAGCAGTCATCCCACCAGATCATGTTCTCCCGCAGCAGTTCCAAAGGCTCCTCCGCCGCCAACCGCTCCGCCCACAGCAGCAGCGGCAATGCCACCAAAAGCGGCAAGCCGTCCTCCAACAACAACAACAAAAGCGGCGGCGGCGCCGCACCGGCCACCCCCTCCTCCAAACAGCGGTCCCAACACCGCTCCCTCATCACAATCGTCCACACCAAAACCCTCTCCCTCGCCAAGACCGTTACCAAATACCCCCGCAAGCATCGCGACCTGACCGGCGTGTTGGGGGATGCCGTCGAGGCCTTGGAAGACTTTCGGGACGTGGAATGGCCCCCCAAAAGGAGCGAGATGGAGGAGATTTTGGAGAGGGTTCCCGATTGGCTTGCTGGCGGCGGCGGCGGCGGCGGCGGCGGGAATAGTGCGGAAGCGGATGCGGATGAGACGACGATGGCGGATGGTGCTAGTAGTTGTGCGAGCGCTAGCGAGAACGAGGGCGGGGCGATAACCGAAAGCAGTGCTCATGGAAAAAATGACGACGTGGATGCGTTGGCGAAGGAGCTGGGGGAGATTAGCGTCAACGACGAGGAGGAGGTGGCGGAGTTACGCCAGGAGGTATTGCAGGCCCGGAGCAAGGATGATAAGACTGGCGAGGGTCAAGAAAACGGCGACGCGCCACCGCAAGCCGATAAAGAAACAGCCAAAGACGAAGGCAATGCCGACGAGGAGAAGAAGAAGGCGGCCGCCATCAAACGATTCGAATCCATCGTCCAAAAGGACCCCCAAGCCCCCGACCCTCCTTCCTCCAAAATCGTCAAATCGACAACTCCGAAAACAAACAACAAAAAGTCCCGGACGGCAGCCTCCGTGGACGCCGACGCCGCGGCGATGGAGCCGATGCATCCCGCCATAATCACCACCCTCCACGCCCTCTGCATGGTCATATCCTCGGAATCCAAAACCCCCAAAATGGCCGAATTGGCGTTGGAATGCGTGACCATACTGACCAACGGACGGTACGTCAGCGGCGTGGCGGGAGGCAGGATGAAGTTGATGGAGCAGCGCAAGCTGAGCGATGGCGGCGTTTCCGCCGCCGCCGCCAATAATAATGGCCAGGGCGGGGGCGGCGGTACCGCCAAGTCGGGCAAGGCCGGTGCGGCCGCGGAGCAGGGACACGACGGGAGGGACGGCGGATTGTCCTTCTTGGGATACGTCGTGGAGTCGATTACGAGGGCGAGCGATTCGTCGTCCGAGTCGGTGCAGGGCGGCATGGCCAAGGCGCTTTTGGCGATTATGACGTGTCCCAAGTGCGGGGTGCATGAGGCGGCCATGCTGCAGGCTGTTAGAAGTACGTTTCATGTGTATTTGGTGGGTAAGAGTGCTAGTGGGAAGGAGTTGGCCAAGAGGACACTTGTGGATATGTTAAAATGTGTATTCAATAGGATGGAGGCGTATGATATTGTCAACAAGGATAATAAGGCCGAGGAAGATGCCGATAAAGGAGAGAAAGCCATAGCTATTGCCTCCAGCAAATCCGGCGAAGACGACTCATCAGAAGCCACGGCAACGACAGCGACATCCAACGGCGCAACAACCATCGACGAAGTAGTCGGATCGGCCGGAACATTCGCCTCTCAATACCACACGGACAGCTACCTCCTCTTCCGCGCACTCTGCAAACTATCCTCCAAAACCCTCCCCGGCGACGAAAACGTCAACATGGTCGCCTCCGCCTCCCTGAAGGGCGCCTCGGGCATGGCCGCCATGACGGGGGGAGGATTTTTTTCGAGCGCACCCACGATCGATCCCCTGGCGTTGAATTCCAAGATTTTGAGTCTGGAGTTGATATTGGCCGTGTTTGAGCATTGCGGGGATGCGTTTCGGAATGGGGATAAGTTTGTGTATGCGGTGCAGAGTTATTTGTGCGTTAGTTTGTTGAAGAATTGTATGAGTAATATGACCGTGGTTAGCCATTTGAGTTTGAAGATTTTTCTGCTGTTGGTGAGTTAGTGACATTATGTGCTTACGTTGAGTTGTGTGTTCTATGCGGTCTGAACTCTGACAAATTCCAATTCATGAACATTGTTCCAATGCCATATCTGACCTTTTATTACTCTGAAAGGTTCGGAAATTCAAGACCCATCTCAAATCAGAAATAGAAGTCTTCGTGGCCAACATCTTCCTACCTGTCCTCGAATCTCCCAACTCTCCATTTGAACAGAAGGTCTTGGTGCTCGAGGCTTTGAGGGCCCTCTGCGCCGATCCACAGATGCTCACCCAACTCTTCCTCAATTACGACTGTGACTTTGACGCTGTCAATTTATACAAGGACATAGTCCATCATGTGACACGAATCAGCGCAAAGGCATGTGCGCCATCAAGCATGTCTGCTGCGAGTGGGAATACAACAAAGAAAAGTGTTGACCAGGAGCTGGATTTGAGTAGAACAGGTTTGGAGGTGCTGGTGGTAATTTTGCGCAGCTTCTTAAAGTCTCTTGGTCTGCCGGGCGGGGATGATGTGTTTGACGAGTCAGATGGTTCTTCGTCGTTGGCGCAGCTAAGACAAACGCTGAAGATTGATATTGGTATGGATGCTGCTGATATGATTGCAGATAAGGTGGCCTCCAACAAAAGCAGCAACGTATCACTGGACCAGGCAGATGACAGTTCCGAGAACGTCAATATTGACAACACCAGTCCAAACCATAAACGCAACTCCGAATCATCCAATGTCGCCGGCAAGATTGTCGACGCCTTTGATAAAAAGCGCACAGCCCAACAAAACTTCAAAATCGGACGAGTCAAATTCACTCTCTCCCTTAAAGGTGGCCTCAACTTCTTCATCGACACTAATTTTGTCGAGCTGGATGCGAAAGACGTGGCACGGTTCCTTTACGAAAACAGTGAAACATTAGATAAAACACAGATTGGGGAGGTGTTGGGGAAGGAAATTGATGCGCCATTTGTCAAGGGCAAAGATCTGGATGCTGAGAAGGGTGGGAACGGATTTTTCCTGAGGGTATTGTATCATTATGTTGATAGGATGGAATTTTCGGGGCTTCCTTTTGATGATGCCATAAGGTTATTTCTTTCTGGATTTCGATTGCCTGGAGAAGCCCAGAAGGTGAGGATAGAGTTGTTTATTTGCCTCATGCCCATTCGTTAATTTCAACTTACCCATGTTTATGGTTTGCTCTTTGCATTATTTGTTCTCTTACTTATTTGAAGATTGACAGAATTATGGAAAAATTTGCTGAACGTTTCACCCGGCAGAACGATAAAGTGTTTCCTTCACCTGATACTGCATTCATTTTGGGATTTTCTGTGATCATGCTCAACACTGATCTACACAATCCAAGCATCAAACCAGAAAGGCGCATGACAATTGAGTCGTTCATACGCAACAACAGAGGCATTGCCGATGGAGGTGACCTGCCTGATGATTTTTTAAGTGGCATATTCAACCGGATCAAAGCAAGTCCATTCTCCCTTAAGGAAGACGACGAGGCCCGCGAAAAGGTCAACAAAGAAAGCACCCGGGACATGTTTGACTCCCTCTTCGTCTTCGAGGGCCCTGCGATCTTTGGTTCTAGTGCAGAGGAGAAGAAGCGTGAAAAGTTCCGCAAGGAGAGGGAGGAGATGATGGCCGCATCAGAGCAACTGTTCAAGAAACGGCCAGTGGATAAGAATTATAGAAAGACTTCTCATGAGGGTCCTGCAAAGGCCAACACCGAGTCGGTATCTCCAGGAGATGTGGTAAAGCCCATGTTTGATGTCACCTGGGGTCCTTTGATTGGAACCCTGTCACAAGTTCTGGAATCTTCGACAAATGACACGTCCATAGCCCTATGCCTCAGTGGTTTCGTATACTCAATCAGAATATCATCTCATAGTGACATGTCATTGGCCAGAAACACATTTGTGAACTCTCTCGCCAAGTTTACAACATTGGGATCTATCAAAGAAATGAAAAGTAAAAACATTGAGTGCATTCGAACGTTGTTGAGCATTGCAATCATTGATGGGGAATTTCTGGGAGAGAGCTGGTCTCCGATTTTGCAATGCATTTCCCAGCTTGGAAGGCTCCATCTCTTTGCATCGGGTCTTGATTCGGAAGATGAATTCCTTCAGTCTGGTTCTTCGCAACTGACAAAGATTTCTGAAGCAGCGCGTGAAATGGAAGAGAACAATGGAAAAGCTGTACTTGCAGCTGTCAATGAAGTCCTTATTGATAAGGTATTCTCATCTTCGGTCACACTATCGGCCCGAGGGGTTGTCAGCTTTATTGAACAACTGATTGCTGTTTCTGAGGCAGAGATATTAGGTGACACAAAAAAAGGAATCAGTGGTGTAAGCTCGTCTTCTTTAGCCCTGACTGGCAATCAAGGGAAAGGCGCGGGCTCCGCACATGGAATAGAAGGTCCTCGCATATTTTCTCTTCAACGTCTTGTGGAGGTTGCTGATTACAACATGAATATCCGTCCACGACTCACCTGGTCCCAAATTTGGGAAAGTATGGGTACCCACTTTGCGAAAGTTGGATGCAATGAAAACGCCATGGTCAGCATGTTTGCAATTGATGCCCTTCGTCAGCTTAGCTTCAAGTTTCTTGAGAAACCTGAGCTTACGGACTTCAACTTTCAGCGTCTTTTTCTCAAGCCATTTCTACTCATTATGAAAAATCCTGGTTCGAGAGAAGACATCAGGGAGCTAGTATTGCGTTGTGTGGATAACATCATTCGAACTCTTGCTCACAATCTTCGCAGCGGGTGGAAAATATTCTTTTCTATCTTGATGCTTTCCTCTAGCGATCCCAGCGTGAAGATTAATACATTGGGATTGGCAATTTTACAACGACTGCTTGATGAGCATCTGGATGACCTTTGCCCCCTGTCAGGTAATGGTGATGGACCGGTAACTGACAATGGAGAGGATCAGCAGGAGGCAACCCTTTCATCCTCGGAACGCAGTGTAAGGAATGCTAATGCAGATGACTTTGCTGGGCTTTGCCGAGCCTCATTATCGTTTGTGCAAACCGAGGAAAGCGAAAATCCTCTCCCTATTGGTTTGTCCATGCGGTCATTATGCCACATAGCCATCTACGCAGATTTAATTGCAGACAAGAAAGTACTGCCCCCAGTTTCTGGAAATCAACATACCGATTCAATGGCACCTGGGTTTACCTATGAAGGGCTTTCTGATGAGGAATCTCTTGAAATGGCAATATGGAGACCCCTTCTGGACGGGTTAGCATCAGGAATGTGTTCGAGCTGTTCAAGTATCAGTGGAGGTGTTGGCTGTTTAGTGCAAAGAGGGAGTGCCATGGCTCTACGTGCCATTCTTTTAAGGCATGGGAAAGTATTCTCTGTTCCTCAGTGGTCGGCGATCCTGAACTATGTATTGCTACCTGCCCTCCAGGTTGGCGCTGAAAGTGATAATTCACCTGTGACCCAGATATCATCGGAATCTCCTTCAGTTTCAAGCTTTGATTTCGTAGGAGAGCCCCTTCCTCTCCCGCCGCCATGCAATGATGAAGGCCTTCAAAAATTTGCATCGATGACACAGTCTGATGAAAGCTCACCAAGCAGACCCCTCGGGCGGGCAGAACTCCTAGTTGAGGCTAGTTTTGCAGATTTAAGACATGGTGGAGATGGCAATCTGAGCATCGCACACAGTCTAAAGAAGAAAGATGCAGATAAAAGAGTCCAACTTCAGCCATTCCCTGACAGCTGGATAGCCACAACCGCACCCATTGCACTGGGAATGTTGAGTGATCTTATCCATTCCCAATTCCTTGACTTGGGGCATGATGGAAGAGAAGTGTTGTGGCCTCTTGTTACAAGTCAGCTTGTGCGCTGGTCTGTTGGTGCGCCACAAGAAAAGGTGCAGCTAGAGACTGTTGCCGACGACGAATACAGTGGAGATGAAGTGATTGTTGATGTTGAAGAATGGCACCCTTCTGAAGCACTTGTGCGCATTGGTTGTAAAGAATGGAGCAGAATCTTACGCCGCATATTAGATGCTGTTCCAGAACTTGAAAAAATAGAATCACAAGCCTGGCTTAGAACCCTCAGCACGAGTCTAAGTGCCACACTGGTGAAGAATATTGAGCTGGAGGAAAAAATAAGAGTTGATATTGTCGAATCAAAGCTAGCCAAGCTTGGGTTGCACACTGAAAGCCCCAAAAGAAGTGATAGTGGAAACAATGGGAATGGCAATAGAAGTACTCAACAAGATGATTATCTCGGAATGCTCCCCACACTGAAGACACGATGCATTGCATCACACTGTCTCCAGCAATACATGTCATCTTTTGTCAACCAATTTGCTGCCCTAACAGCAGAGGAAGATATTTCATGCCTACTGAAAACACTCAATCAATCCCGGCTTGCATCCAGTGATGCAAGAAAGGATGAAGACCTTGCACTTGCATTCCAAGAGGCTTTTTTTGACCAGTGGGGTGATGGTGTAGAAGAAGTTGAGGCAGCCTTGCAAGGAACAGGTGGCGGATCAGGTCATCGGGGAAGCAGTCAAATCTTTTTCTTGGCTCAGGAGGCGAGTGCCACGAAAGCAGTGATCCTTCTCCTGTCAATGTTGAACTCCCCACAAGCTACCGTAGACGAAGAAGAAAAGAATGACTGGGACACTGTAGCCTTTTCTGAACCTCTCTTAATGGAACGGATAGTCGAAGTGCTTAATGAGTTCTTAGAATCTGAAGAAAAAGATGGCGTACAAATTGATCCCAATGTTTGGAGAAGTGCGAGCGAAAGTGGGGGCCAAGTAGCATATTTTTGCACATCATTCGCTGGTGTAGTTGTTGACATTCTCACCATGATCTACAATCTTGAGGGGGAGAAATTCAACCGCCACAAGGGATCTCTATTTCCCATACTCTGCTCCCTCGTTCGAGTTCAAAGTGGAGAGATTCGTCATCTAGTGTCTGATATATTGCGCAAGCAAGTAGGTCCAATGATTCAGATACCTGATTGGAACAGGTGATCAATTTGATAAGACAGTCTGTAAAATGTTTGTGTAAAAAACATTGCAAGTGTGGTGCGAGAGAGTATCCAGGAAGCAAAATCCCTACATAGGCTTTCTATTAATGCTTATCAGCATAGTCCGAGGCATCCTTGAGCCATTTTCTAGTATATCTAGGGGGGCTGGTTCATCAGCAACATGAATCCCTTTTTCCCTCTTGGCCCAGCTTAATATTTCAGTTCAAAATCAGTGATATTAACCATCAGATTCATTCTGCATAGGAAGAGGACAGTCGGAGATGCAGGTTCCAAGTAGGATCGTCCAATTGATTTGGCAACACGAAAATTTGGCCCAGCTTACAAACTCTTGACCTTGCATGCCTATGTACCTAAAATAGATGCCCAGAGCAACTTTACTTTGTTTCTTATCCCCAAGCCAAATTATGATAATGTACACCCCTTGTAAGTAGATTTGTCACACATGTATGGGACATGTCCATCATCAGCACAAGTAAATGCCAGAAACAGAAAAACGCTCAAAAACTATTGAGTCTTTCACTTCCTCCTTTCATAAACAAATTTTCAGAAAAAGGACCATGAAAAAAGGACCGAGAACCGGAGACAGACATTTTGCCAGAAATCCTGTGATAGCTTTAACTTTCTAAGCAAAGCTTGGATTTTTGAATATATTTTAAACAAGAAACACATGATTGGAGTATATGCAGTGAAGATGGCGTTGAAACAAAAATAGGGGTTACTATTTAGGGTAGGGGTAAACTTTGGTGTACTTTTTAACTTTAATCTTTCTTTCCGTTCATGTTAGATTGACCATAATGATGGGCACATCTAGCAGGTACAATATACATACTATAATCCTGCCCGTGAACTGTCACAATTAGCTTCATGTTCCTCATTTTCTAATGGAAAAAGTATGAGGAGTGCAGCTTTCCCATCACATATAGATGTTTAAAGTACTAGTCGTGTTGTAATCCTGGTGCGGATTTGATGCTGATAGATATATAAAAGATCCGTGCTGTCAAAAATGCTGTACATATATTTAGATATATGCTCTGATCTCAGTGCTAAGATTGGTGTATATGTGTACATTGATGGTTTACTTTCCTTGATGATATGCATCCAGCAATGAAAAGTGCACCTTCATGGAGAAGGAATACAAGCTCATCAATGCAGATAGCGACATCAAGACAAGATCAGAACAGGCAATTGATCTGATAACAGGCGATTGATCTGATAAACGATAACAAATTTGGCTCAGAATGCAAATCTTGATCTTGATACAATAGAGGTTGCATGTCTATAGGCTTTGACTTGTTTAGGTATATTATTGAGATGGCGCAACCCGCAAAACTTAGAAACATCCACCAGGAGGACAGTCGGGGCCACACGAGGTGTGCTCTGTATTGACGTTTAAGAAACAAAGAAAGTAGGTGGTAAGGTCTGCTACAAGGAAACCTGAAATAAAGGCGTCTCCTCATTGAAGGCACTTACCCATCAGCATCGGAACCAACCAATTGTCTCCTTCACTGTAATTTCCCATTCCACAGTTTCCTGCTCTGACGTACCGACATACGTGGATGCGGCATTCGGATCCACCATCATCAGTCCCAACTGCATCACCGCATCCTACATATCTAGAAGCTCGCCAAAGTCTGAAGTGGTGTGAAAAAGTATTCCAGTGAGGAGAAAATGATGGTAATGCAGTAAGAGAAAACAGGATTCAATGGAGTTCTTACACTTGTGTCAATTGCTGGTTCTTGGGGTAGCCAAGTGCTTCTTTGTTATCCACCCATCGCTTGAGTATCTTTATTGGATGTTGATTGTGTATGAGAGAACACTCAGCCTCAAACATCAAACGCATAATAATATGTATAAAAACAAGACACTCACATTGTCTGCTGGATCTAGCTTCTGGTATGTGTTCTTCGCAATATTTTGACCTTCTTCAATATCGGGCTCATTTTTGATAGCGCAATCATTTTTAACTAGTTCCTGAGCCCACGAAGCTGCATTTTCGGCCAATTCCTTGGACCACAGCAGTGGCATGTAAGTCTCATCATGGCGTTCATGCCAAATCTGCCTTCGACTGTTATGAGTTTCCAGCCACTCCTTGTCACGAGCGCTCATTTCAGGGTCGTACCCTACTATAATGTCATAAACCACTTCCTTGAGATAGTGATCACCGCTTATGATCTCTTGGGCGTCAAGAGAAACCTTGTACCATCCATCACTTCCATTGCTGCAGCAGAACCCATCTCCAAATGTATCTTTCAGGGAGAAGCGATATTTTCCAGGAGCAAGAGTAATATTAGTTGAGTAGTGTTCATTGTCTTCATATGTACCTATCACTTCTTCGTGAATCAATGAAATATTCTCATCAGATTCTTCATTGATAGAATAAAGTGACCAGTAAGTTTCTTCGCCGTATTGATCAGTCCTCAGTGCAATATTTAGAAGAGATGGTCCTGGAGTAGCTTCTGTGGGAGTTGAAGATGGTATTAGTGTGGGATTTCTTGTGGTGGGTTCTTGAGTTGGCATTTTAGTTGGCTGTATCGTGGTGGGCTTTGGAGTGGGTCTTGGAGTTGGCTGCCTTGTGGTAGGCTCTGGAGATGGTCTTTTAGTTGGCTGCCTGGTGGTGGGCTCTGGAGTTGGCCTTTTCGTTGGCTGACTTGTGGTGGGCTCTGGAGTTGGCCTTTTAGTCGGCTGTCTCGTGGTGGGCTCTGGAGTTGGCCTTTTAGTCGGCTGACTCGTGGTGGGCTGTCTCGTGGTGGGATTTGGAGTTGGTCTTGAAGTGGGCTGCGTCGTGGCGGGATCTGGATTTGGATTCGCTGTTGGCTGCCTTGTGGTAGGCGCTGGAGTGATAGGCCTTGGAGTTGGTTTGAGGGTGGGCTGCCTTGTGGTGGGCGCGAAAGTAATTGGCTTTGGAGTCGGGTTTGGGGTAGGCTTCTTAGTAGTTGGTCTTGGAGTGGCTTCAGGGACCTCTAGTTTTGTTGGAAATGGAGTTAACTCTGGTGTGGTATCCGAACTCATGGGACTTTCAGTTGTTGGAGACCTAGTTGGAAAAGGACTTGGCTTTGCTTTTGATGGGCGCAATGTCGGACTCATTGTGGGATTTTCACTGGCTGCTGGGTTTGGTAGAAAGTTTGATCCAGGGACTTTCCCAGTCGTAGTGCTTGGAGCTGGGGCTTCTGTTGGCTGTTTTGTTGGGAGGTCTGTGGGATTCTTGGTGGACTCACACTGAACACTGTTGATACGTGCACATTCCTTCAACTTGGCATCGTACATTGTCCCTGCAGGACACATGATTTCCGCTGGCTCTCCAATGCCAACACACACATAGTATCCGACGCATCCAGAAATTGGCATTCGGAGAGCAGATGATGAGCCACTTCGAAGCTGCTGGGAAATAATAACCGAGCAATCACGCGCCGCTACCGATGTAGAAGTACTTGTGGGCGAGGGTGTTTGGAGTCCCACGTCCTCAGGCGCTGATGGAGGATTAGTAGATAGCGCAATAGAACTTGGACTTGATGTTTGAGATGACTGCGGAGATTGAACAGGGGCTGGTAGGGGTTCCTCACCTCTCGGTCCAAGATCGAGGGTTAGCGAAAGAACCACCCCAATAAGGGCACCGATAATTAAGGTTAAAGCCAAAACTAGGAATATCACCTTTCCGTATATTTTCCACCAAGGAAGCTCATCATCTTCGTTATCCATAGCCACTGCATCATAAACCGGCATCGATGACTGGCTTGTAATCAGCGTGGCTTCAACGCTTTGAACAACAGTGGCCTCAGTCTCGTGAAAGAGCACGGGCGAATTTGACATCTCTCTATTGATGGTGATGGGAGCCTCCATTGGTGGAGGTGGCAGACTTGCTGGCTCCCTGCCTCGGCTTGGTGAGGGTCGTATGTTTCCGACGTTTCGGTCGTTAGCTTCTGCCCTCAGCGGACTTGAAAAGGTCGCTGTAGATGTAGCAGGAGTAGGGCTTGAAGGATTCACCGTAGGTGTAGGTGGCGTCGGACCGAACTTGGAAAAATACGGAGACTTCTTAATGTTTGTGCTGCTCCAGTTAACATCGTCTGGGATTTGATCAAACGGCGATGGGGCATCCTCATCTCCCGGCGCAAGCTCGAGGAACCCTCTGCCTTTGTTTGGATCTGGCTTCGAAACTGCCCAATCATCGTCATCCCAGGCATCGCCATCTACGAAGAACATGCTTGGTGGCTCAGGTGGATGCAACTCGGTCGGCCTGAAGATGTTTGCGCTCTTCTTCTTTATCTTTCCAGCTGCATCCTCCTCTTCATCAAACAGGGCCTCTACTTGCGTGGGGGACAGGGGCATGTCGCAAGGGACATGTTCAGGCCGGTTGCCTTGGTTGTCATCATCGAATGAGATATCGAAGGAGGCATCAGCGGTATCGAAGGTGGGAGACGCGAACGCCTCGGGTGGATCCTTGTGGTTCTGTTTCATGACCTCAAGAATATGCTTCTTGGTTGTACAAGCTTTGCTTTCTCGATATCCTAGGGGCTTCGTTCGAAAAGCCTATTGGCTATGCCGTCGATCTGAAATTTACGATGCCTACGCGGACAGCCAGAGGGAACTTCAAAATCCTGGTGTAGGGAGAAGGTCTTGGCATTCAACAATAGACAGCAATAATGGTTCATGTTTCATGTTCTCATTCTCATATCGTACTCATACAATACTTATTGTACTGATGA
>JALLAS010000065.1:0-20393 GCA_036939415.1 Detonula confervacea | reverse complement strand
CCCGAGGCCCCATGGGTGGGTGGGTGAAAATGACACCCGACACCCGAGAAAAAATTGGGTGTTGGGTGCCGGGTGCAACACGGGTGCTGAACCCTGGTTGGAAGGAGTTGTAATTTGACTTGGATTCTCGCAATGGGCATAAATAGAAGTAGTATGAGTACTAAATATTACACAATTGTCACGCTAAATGTTTACTATGTAGGAGGTCCTATGAATGTACGCATGAACCGAATCCGAACCCTGCCACCAATGCAACAAAAACACGAACAACAATGGGCAAGTGACATGTGACATGGTCAATCGGGCCATGGGTGAGGTTGTGATTTAGGAGTAGATTTTTAGGAGGAAGTCAGCGTCGCCGTCGACCGTCGATTCTGCCAGATTCTGCCCAAGGTCTTATTAATTAAGTAGATAATAACCGACATTTCGGCACGCACGCAGCCCGGGCACAACGCTTCAGATTGAATTGCAACAGGAGAGAGCTCGAAAGGGAACTAACGGCTCCATCATGATGTCGGCCGAAGAAGACGAAGAGCATGATCGATTATTGGAACGTCGGAGTAGTCCCTCATTTGACTCTAATGATGAAGCCATTACCAAACATCCGGCGGCCTCACCTTCACTGAGAATGTCCATCCTTCTCCTCTCCCTCACTTTCCTTTCATCCGGATTCGCCGCGGGATACTTCCACACCATGCGCAGGAATGCCGCCGCAGCGAATGCGATCGATTGGAACGATAATGGCACGCCGTATGATGACGACGATGATGGGTCATTGCACCTATTCAATGCTTCCTTCGTCGAATATCTCACGGCAGGTCTGAAGTCGAGGTTAGTGACGAAGGAAAACGGGAAAAAGGTGAAATATAGATACGATTCTCCATATGAAGAGAGAATGCCTGGCAGTGGTCAGCCTTATTGGGCTAAAAAAATTGTACCTTACAACAGGCATATTACGAGTGATAAGCAAATATGTTTTGTCCATGTGGTAAGCAACCTGTGGCACTGATTTGCATTGCTCTATTTCTCCAGCAGTTTTACTCTTCTAACGCAACATCGTGTTTTCTTATATTCTGCAAGGGAAAAACTGGGGGCTCGACTGGTAAGAATTGTGAATATTTTTTCATTTCACATACTATTGCCTTTTTGTCACTTTCAAGTTGAAACTATGGTCTGACTCCTATTTTTTGTTCTCGTTATCTGTGTCTTTATCAGTTGGCTGCATGCTAGGATTTTCTCTCCACTGTGACTCTAATAATGGTATACAAGGACTTCTTCCAATTGTGACTACTCATGCATTTCACCGAGGAGTAGATGACTGTGCTGACAATGCTGCATGTAAGCGCTTTTATGCTTTTTATTGTTGATAAACTATCAATATATACTAGCACGTGTCAAGAATTGAAACTGCCCTACTCACTTGCGGCTCGACATTAAATTATTGTGCACTTTGATAGATTATTTATTCGTCGTACGGGACCCACTATCGAGAATGCTCTCGGATATGAACTACGAACGTCCGGACATGACCGAAGATGAACCATTTTCTAAAAAGTTTCACACGAAAGAGTTGTACCAAGACTGCAATTTCTGGACATTGGAAAATTTGGCTCAAAATGGACTATTGAACTCACAGAATGATAAGCAATCCAAAAGATGTAGAAACAGGGCCAATGATGCCATGACGGGTACTGGGAACTATTTGGTACACGGATTTTTCAATTATCAGTACTATTCGGAATTTATATGGCCTCGGGCTGAAGATAATGATGATGAGGCAATGATACCAGAGGGTGCCAACCTATTGGTGATTCGCAATAAACACATGGTGGATGATTGGAACTCAATAGACAAGCTGATAGGGGGGCCACGGTCAGAAGCACTGAAACCTTCTGACATTCCTGTAAACAATGCTCATGCCAAAAATGCCACTGAGATGTACCTCAGCGAAAGCTCCAAAATCGCATTGTGTCAGGCACTTTGTAATGAAATACAAGTGTATAAGGATATCATCCGACGAGCGATAAACTTGAACCAAGATGATATCAAGCAAACGATAAAGGAGTTGCATGAAACATGCCCGGGAGAAGCTGCAAGGAGTAGTTGCTTGGAAAAAAGGCCGGACATCCGCGACAAAGTGGACTGCAGAAGAGGCGAACTAAACCAATAGACTTTGCAATGAACGCAATTCAAAACAGAGCGCAAAAGAGGTGTAATGACGTGGTTTGCATGGAGTAGGGGGAGTTTTTTGTCGATCCGTCGCCAAAATTTAGGTACGTCTATCGTAAGGTAAGGGTTAATCCCATTAAATCCTACTCCTATGAAAACACGTTTTCTCGAGTATCTGGTGTCTGCCATAGTGCAAGAGGAATTTCAGTTATTGTGATCCTGCTCTTTTACTTATCGAACTCAGCTGAAGGGCCGAAGTAAAACACGTGTAAAATGCAAAATTAAATGTGAGCTTACTTATGTGTGCATTAGATGCGCACAGAGGATGTGAAATGATGTTGCATGGCCAGATAGTTATAATAATGACATGCCTAAACACTATGATGTACCACTTCGCCGGATAGAGGCAAGCCTGATCCTATGTTCCTTGTTATGTGATTACACAGTACATGTATTCGAGCTAATGCTGACTATCCATCAAACACTATCATTCGTTGGAGTAGATCCGAAGCACCAACATGTCTTGATGACTTCGCACAAGTGGTTTTGGATAGATGTTCCACTCGTATCAAAAATTGGTTGCTCTTAGTCTACTCAGATCTGCCTTGACTGTGACTTTGCCAGGCTTGAGTAACACATTATTTTTGTGAATAAATTCATCTGTTACAAACTTTATACGAAGATTTCATTTTCTTTCATCTCTATACAGGAAAATAGTCACCATTGTAACCCTGTTCCTGTGACTGATTGAACTTTGCCACCTCCAATTCAATCTCCGCCAGCATCCTATTGGTAATCTTTATTTGCAATGCGCAGGGAATCAAAATGTCCCTCCTCAATAAAGTGGCATCGGGGAACGTATTCAGATAAGTCATCATCCCCTCCAAATCATGGTTCAACAACGTAGGTTGACTTAAGAACAGAATGGCCGTACCCACCCTGAAGAATATCTTGAATGAACGCTCTACCAGCCATATATCCCAAATGTGGCATACCGTGGCGGAAGGCATGCTTGGTAAATACAAGAACAACGTCTGAAACCACCCCAAAGCGAACAATCCCACATTCAAATCGTAGTGTTCAAAATGATCAGCCAAAACAGGCAACTTTTGTGTGATCAAACTCTCGAAGACGCGACAACAAGTCTTGAGACATCGCAACTCTGGCCAGTACATATGTTGTAGGCTATACGTAGAGAAGAATGTGTCCATGACTCCAAAGACAACTTCTTCCACTACAACGGTTTGGGAATTGACAGCAGACATCCGGGCGCGGAGTTCGTCGCTAGATATGGTCCGCCAGTCTTCTGACGGAGCTGTTTTCAACGCCTCATCATTTACACCATTGTTGTTACTTACTCCTCCTCGTACAATCTGGTCAGTGACCTGATTTTGACAACTCGGCATACTCCTCTGCACAACCCTCAACAAAATTGTGTCCTGAAGTACCCTCAGAAGATGCGCCACAATGTAATCCATTCCCTGACAGTACCCAACTGCCTCGTGTCGCGCCGCCAGAGCGTGGAGGATGGAACGCAATTTACATTGCAAATCGACTTTCATTTCGGAAGTGAGGGCATTGCCGGAGAGAACTAGATCGGAGACGTCAGTGCGGGCGCTTTGTTGGGATACGTTGACAAGCTTGTTCATTGATTTGTTGTTGCAATTCGAGGAAGCTTTATTGGTGTAAGAATCTAAGACTTCGCCATTTTCATAGGATAAGTCGATGTTGGATTTATCCTCCAAGCCAGACACGCTTGGGTCTTCGCTGACCATACTCCCTACAGGACTAATTCCACCCCAATCACTGACTGTATCAGTGGGAGTCAAGCTCCCACTATCGTTACTGTCCGTGCTCTGATCATCATCTCTCCTATCCAATCTCGATGATAACTTGAAGTGTTTCGCCTCAGTTTCTGGCAACTTGCCCATGGCCTGATAACTCCGAGAGTTGCGCATGATTTCCTCCTTTCCAAAGGAGACGAGGGCACGGACTATACTATCCTGTCGATATCTTGCTCCGGTTTTGTGCGGGGGCATGTTCCCAAAGGCACGTGTGACATCCCGTTCGATCACATGTTGCCACTTACCCTTGCCTCCCAAATCCTTCAGCCTATGAAAGTCACGCCCCCTGTATTTAGAGCGGCTAGGGCTTGATGATGGGCCATTCTTATTATGGGTGTGTGGCTCAAACCCTTTCCTGCTGGGAATTAGCGGTATAGGATCCTCAGGCCGGCAACGTTCGGTAACCCACAGCCAAAAGCTGAGACCGCCGAGAAAGAGATGCCAAGCATTAGATCAGCGTGCTGAAAAAGACAAATATAATATCTTCTTGTGATTGGAAGATAAATAATACGTGGACTTACCTAGGTCGGACATACTTGCTCATCCCACCCAGCCTGACGGCATCTCGCATCAGGACGTGCTGATTCTCTACTACTACGCGGTTACAGAACACATTTAGACGCTTCACCACACACACCGCCACCGGATCGCCAAGATAATTGAGGATGGACAACACTATTGAGGGGTCGTTCCACACTGCAGTTTCGAACGGGCTTGGACTTTGCTTGGGCACTATCAGCTTCAAATTTATGACACTGTTGCTCCTGGATCGCGCCCTACCAGATTTATGATGATGATGCGAAGAGCTTCCCTTGTGCCTGTGCCCACTCTTGTTGCTCCTCCGAACTGTGGAGGGTCTTGGGCCTACACCACTCCTACCACCAGGTGTGGATGCATGGATTTCAGGCGAAATTTTTTCACGGGGACTCTCACACCGCTTTGTGGTTGTGTCTACCATGATGGTATTGTTGCTCTTTATCTTCACACCTCCATCATTATTCGACTCTCCTTCTTCAATGGCAGAGAGGACAGGGCGAATATTGTCTTCCGCGTCAGTAGCGTCATCATTCATACGAGCATCCTCCTTGATGCCATAACCACATGCTTTTTGCAGAAATGCAAATATTGCAATTACTCTCTCTTCGTTCGGGAATATCAAAGCTTGCATGCTGCTCGCCCTGGATTCTCTTCTCTTAAAAGCCTTATCAGCGTTGTTCGTCTTTGCTGATGCTGTAAGATTGTGCACAACTGATGTCAGGAAGGGGTTATCATTCCCAAAGGGAGAGGGTATGTCGGTCAACGATTCAAGTTGCTTAAGGAACCCAACAAAATTCGCGGCTAACACATCAGCACTTGGGCGGACTACGCTGCCATTCCCATCATCTGTAAATGGAGGAATTTCAAAAGGGTCAACTCCTCGATCCTTGCCCTTGAATATTCGGGCTGCTGCCTTTTCAGCAAAGTTTGATCTATTAGTCTCGGATAGGGTTGACGTTGTAATGATCGATGATTCGTAAGTCGAAATAGATGCAGTGTCGTCTTCACCATTNGATGCAGTGTCGTCTTCACCATTGATACTGCCAAGTATGTTACGAGGCACACCATGATCCTCTTGATGTTTTGGGGAGTCACGCCCCGCCTTACCACAGCCATGACGCTTTGTCACACTGGCAGCTACAAATCCACAAATAATATTGAAGCTCTCGTCATCGTTCACAATCGCTAGAACTCTATCGCTCTGCACCGTCGTGGAGGTATTGATATCAAACGCCGAAAAAGCGGCAGCAATTGCCGAATCCGAGGATAGCACATCTTCAAACAACCACTGCAGTGTTGAAGTCAGCAAGCCTTCACTACGATCCTCATCGAGGCTCACCTCAAATGATTCGTTCAACGAGTCATCTTTCTTCTTATTTGTCTCAATAGTTCCTCTACCTCTGCTGATGGATTTTGCTGCCGCGGCCGAAGCCTTCACATAGATATCACTATCCACATAAGGCATTCCTCTTGCAATGCTCGACGACGTATTGGTTCCAACACTGCTTTGATCATCGTCCCCTCGATCTGGAATCTTCCATGGGCTGAAAGCTCCTCTGACGAGCTCTCCCACATGGGGCATTTGAATCCCCATTGGTGATAAGTTTGGGCTGTTCGTCATCATGTTATTAGTATTCAATCGAGGGCTATCATGGGGAGTGCTCACATCACAGCTTGTACGGCGATGGGCAGATTTGTTGTTTTTATTGGATGAAATGAGGGGATCGGCCGCACAAAGGAAAGAACCGGAGGTCATCAAGGCAGCCTTGGATGAAGCATCGAGCACCGTATCCTCCGAATGGGGTGAATGATGCAGGTTGTTTCCATGATCAGGATGAGAGCTGGCATACTTTGCTTCAAACGTCCGCGCCGCCTTGGAGCTTGCAATGGCAAACTTCTCCGCCATCTTCTTGTGACTTGCAAGGTCCAATTCCTCGAGGACTGATCCTTTCTTCTTTTGCTTGGTCGGCGACTTGGGAAGATGAATTTTGTAATTGTTCCACGAATGAGCCCGCCGATGTTGTTGCTGCGGCTCCTTAAAATCATCTGTCGCTCTTTTAGAAAGCCGGGCAGCATGCGAAGATTGTTGCTGTCCATTAGAATCATGTCTGGTGGTGGTTGCTGTACCTTTAACATCTACAGCAGAGCTGAAGCTGACACCATCATTACTAGCACTAGCTATCAGGGCCGTGGAAAACCCGGATCGCTGCCCTGTCCGTAAACCCTTACTTTCTTCCCACTGCCTCAACTTCTCCGGCGGAGGAGGTGGTATCTTGAGCAACTTCGCCGGGGACTTATCAGCATTGTTCCTGTCACAGCCATAACTTTTTGAACCCCTGGTGCCCATCTTAGGAGTGGAATCCTGATCAATCATCTCAAACGGACTCTGGGGCGGCGTCGGGAGTGTGGAGCTGCTGCAGATCGTTGACCCTAAAAATTGCAAACCCTGAACGGATCCAGCATCCGTGGTCGAAAGTAATTCGAACTCGTCGTCAGCTTCGGACATTGCGTCGGGATTGTGGGCCCAGCGTGTGGCTCGATTTTCTGTCTGTGTAGGTGTGGTCTCACCCATGGAAAACTGCGGTGCATCATCCCTGTCCTGAGGAACAAGCTGATGAATTGCATCAAGAGCTTCTTCTCCTGCAAGAACAACTTCTTCATCATCTTGCTCTGCATCATCAAACATGTTGCTCATATCCTCGTAGTCAAACAGAACTCGGTCGTCGCTCACTTCGAACCCAATATTGTCTCCTTCGTCCTCGCTATTGTATCTCGAGTTGGGTTGGCTTCCACTCTCGTTAGGCTCGATAGAAGAATCTTCGCCCACTCCAAACCCTTGTGCACTGGTGTACATGTCCATACGTTCTTTTTGAGAGCTCAGTTTGGCCGATGCTGCCTCTAAGGTCCTTTGGGCGTCGTTGTCTGATGTGATCGTATCTAAATGAAGCAATGGCCTGCCATCTATCTGATCATTCTCTTTGTTGCGGGCCATGGACTTTTCCAGTATTGTGCTCAGGCCCAAGGCAGTATTGGTATTCCATGCCATATCATTGGAATTGAGATGAGGAGGTGGCAGAGGAGGAGCGTCGGACGGCATGGCCAAGGATTCTCTTTGTGGAAATAACGCCTTGGCTTCCTCATAATCAACAGAAGAGCTATCAACCAGACTCAACATCGTGGTACTATGAGAGCCAGCTTGAGGCATAGGTGGCGGAGGAGGAGGTACATGCAATCTATCCTTTTCATGCTTCTGCCTCCTGGCATTCTCCAGCGCTTGCGCGATTTGTCTGGAAACTTCCGGGTCGGCGACTCCAGAAATAGATGATCCGGGCATGGATGATGCAAATGATGATGTAGGAGAGTTGGGACGAGCGGTGCTGGCAGCCATTCGTAGCGATTGATCTTGCTCCAATACATTTACCAAAGCAGATTTGACCTTGTCTGACATGATATGCGTGATGCGGCTACCTTCGTTCTGCTTTGATGAATTGAGACCACTCCCGCTTGGGATTGGACTAATGTGTCCATCATCTGATGATGAATCAGAATCCGGATCAGAGTCCTCCTCTTCATCGCCCATCTTCAATGCCATCTCCACGTGTTCCTCCAAGCTCATCGGCCCATTTCTCAAATTCCTCCTGGAACGACGGGCACCATGCTTGTCCAGACTCGGTTCTTGTGCGTTTTGTAGAATTGGCATCGACAGTGTCGTCTCTGCCTCCATCCCTCCTTCTGGGGATGAATTATCACCCTCCTCTATCAGCTTCATTTCCACCTCATTTGTGGGAGTCGTAATCAGTCGCTGCGATGAGGAAGGGGAAGTGCTATCTCCAGGGCCATTGCTTGGCGTTGTTGGCGTCTGCGCATTAGCGGCAGATGTTCCTTTTTTTAATGTGCCAATTGGCGTTTTGGGCGGACTGCTACTTCCCGCCATGCTGCCAGGGATATCTCTGCAGCTATCATCCATCATTTCTCCTGCAGCACCTATGGTAGAAGCACCCAATAGGCCTCCATAATGAGCAGAGGACTGCGTGTTATCATTGCTGTTGGACTTTTGTTTCGCCTTTAGTAATGCCTTCGGTATGGGGACCACGCCCTTGGCCACTCGATCTGCAATCTTTAGTCTCCTGACCGATCTAACATCTTGTGGAGATTCAGGTGTTGGAGTAGGCTCCTCAAGCTCGGGTTGTTCGCCTTTTCGAATCTTTCGCCTTTCTCGTCGCCTTTCGGAGACGAGTTCATTGCTGACATTCGCATTCGTTGGGAAATTATTTTCAGGATTGATGATTGTATCACTCTCAAAATTGCCACTGATCGCCTCCTCTGGACTGTCATCATTGAGCTCCTCCCCTGGTTTGCGCAGCTTCCTCCTTTCGCGCCGCCTTTCAGAAGCTTCTGGGGAGACTGCAGCCCCAGGCATTTCTTGGCTTTGGCCAATATCTTCTCCTGTATTGAGTGCCTCCTCCAGGAACGAATTGCTTGATTTGGGTTGCTCACCTCGTCTAATTTGCCTTCTTTCGCGACGTTTGTCAGATGAACTCTCAAGAGTTTCTTTGGTTGCGAATGAGTTATCATCGTCAGGAACGACCTTTGCTTTGCTTCCAAACTCGCTCATCTCTTCACCAGTGTTGGATATAGCAAAGAATGTGTGTGTAGATTGAGCTGCTGCCATTGTAGTCTCCTCTGATGCATTGTCAGGCTTTAAAAGCTCATCTCCCTGTCGCATTTGTCGCCTCTCGCAGCGTTTATCAGATGTGCTGTCAAGCGTTTCCTTGCTGTCATTGGTTGAGATAGAATTATTATCAAGGCCACCCCATTCTTCTGCTGTGTTGGATACATCATGAGATACTTGGGGAGACCGAGCTTGCGCTATGGGTTCCTCTAGTGATGCATTGCCAGGCCTTTGCAGCTCGCCTCGCCGCAATTGACGCCTTTCGTGACGCTTGGCAGGAGAAGAGTTGGCAATCGATACTGCAGTCCCCGGAGTTTCTTTGCTGTTATTATTTGTGATTGAGTGGCCATCCTCGTTGCCCGGCTCTTCCCTCGCTGTATTTGATCCAGCAACAGTCCTTAGCGGCGATGCCGAGAGCTGCAACACTTGCCATTCACGTCTTTTTTCTAAAGTGATATCGACAGGTGTTGCAATTTCAGGCCCGTCCTTCCTGTTGCTGGTTACAACTGAGTTCATACCATTGTTGCCTGTCTCAACTTCTACTCTATTTGATCCAGAACTGATATTCCGTGAAGGTGGCGATGCTGCGTTCCGAAATGTTCGCCATTGACGGGTTTTGTCTAAAATGCTGGCACTCTTGGGAATAGAATTGTCGCCAATATTGCCCATCTTTTCTTCCCCTGTACTTGATTCGACAGGATTCCTTTGAGATGGTGGAGAAGCGGATCGTCGCAGTATCCGCCTTGCCCGACGTTTGTTTGAAGTAGGGCTCGAAGCTGGCGCTGTTGTAAGTGTCTCCTTGCTCTTACTCTCGATGGTGTGAATTGAATTATTATCATCAGCGAGTACTCTTTGCGTCGGTGGAGATACAGAGCGTCTTAATTTTCGCCTTACGAGAATTTTCTCAGTTAGGGGGCCAACAGATGTTGCAGCTCCAGGCACTTCTCTGCTCTTATTGGATGTAATTGAATTGTGGCTATTGTTGCCCATTTCTCCAGCTTTGTTTGAAGTGGTGATGACTCTTCGAGATGGTGGAGATACTGATCGTCGCAACCTTCGCATCACACGGAGTTTGCTAGAAGCGCCTGTATATGCTGCAGTTCCAGGCGTTTCTTTACTATCACTCGACATGATCGAATTGTCATCTTTGTTGTCCTTTCCTTGTCCTACATTTGCTGTCATGGCAACTATTTGTGTCGGCGGAGATACCGATCGTCGCATTCTCCTCCTTTCGACACGCTTGAGAATGGGACCAGTAGATTTTTTGATCTTATTGGTGGTGATAGAATTGCCGTCGTTAGTCTCTTCATTAAGATGTTCGCCCTTTCTCAATCTTACCCTTCCACGTTGCCTGCCTGGCGTGGGGTTGACAGCTGCTGTAGGTGCAGGTCCTTCTTTGATGTTTTTGAAGCCCATGTTTTCATAATCAGCATAAATCGCTTCCGACAACAAATCACATACATTGTCAGCATAACCCCTGTCTTCGTCCGCCATTGCAATTGTCTCGGTGGCTGCCGTTTGTGATTGTGGCAATGCTGAAAGTGATTCCAATGAAGTGGCACTCGGCTGTTTCACAAGCTTTTGCTGCCCACCCCGTTGAGATAATTTGTTCCTCCTTTCAAGTCGTTTCTTAGAAGCAATTTTGCTAGCACCCATTATTGTAAGCTCACGCTTTTCATTGCTGCCGTTTGTTTCTGCAATGTCATCGTTATTGTTTGATTTTCTAGCAACACTGTCAATGTCTTCATCTCTCTCCTTCACCGCTGTCATGGAATGCAAACTGCTTTCGCTTGCATCCTCCCTCCCAAGCTTTCCAGGCGATGACATGACACTCTCTTCTGCGACTGTCACATCAATTGAAGGCAAGCTAAGAGTACTTCCATCGCCATCTCCCCATAGATCATTCACATCGCGCTGTTTACCGGCTACAGATGAATGGGCTGGGGACCCCAGTATTGCTGCAAGGGCGCCCCATGCTAGAGTTGAGTCCGTAATGTCTTTCTTGCTTGACGTTTTTGTAGCCGGGACTGAAAAGGGTACGTTGTCGTCGTGCAAATTGGTTAGTTCACGCTCAACGTCTTCGAGCGTACTGTTCTTTTCCATTGGCTTGGACGCAATGCCGTTCTCTCCCTCGGCCTTTCTAGACACCTGAATGATTTGGTCACCCTCTCGCTCAGTCCCCTCTTCGAAAATCTGCTGGATAGAATCATCATCAATTTTTGGCTGCTCTTCAGCAATATTAGCATTGACAGCCATGATTTTTCTGTTGAATTTCAATCTTTCCTTGACAGACTTTGTCACGTCCACCACGTTCTCCTGAAATACATCTGAAAACATGTCAGAGAATTGATCACAAGTATCAAAATCATCTTTCTTTTCAGTGGTACCATTCATGTATGGCTTTTGAACAGTATTGTCAGAAGGAGTGGCTTTCATAGCTAACTTGGATGGAGAAGAGTTGGGGCTTGCTTTCCGTTGCAACATCTGCTCAGTATTTTTGATGGTCAAACTATCCATGACATTCTTTGTCACTTCTACCACGTTCCCTTGAAAGACATCAGAGAAATTGTCAGAGAATAGATCACAAGTCTCAACTTCTTCTTGATTATTTTCAGTTGAGGAGTGTAATTCTTTCACATATTGTGCCTTCATCAATGGCTTTTCTTCAGTGACATCTGAAGGAGCAGATTTCATTGCGAGCTTGGGTGGATAATTGGTGCTGGCTCCAGGAGGCAGCAGATGCTGACTATTATTTTTTGGGCTCACTCTATCCATGACGCCCTTTGTGACTCCCACCACGTTCCCCTGGAATGCATCAGAGAAATTGTCTGAGAACTCACATGTCTCAACATCGCCCGCCTTTCCTTTCGCAGCGGTGGAGTTGTTGTGTTTTTGAGACATTATCAGTGGATTTGATTGCCCATTGGAAGATGATGGCTTCCCCTTGGACGGAGGCGACTTTGGACTTGCTTTGGTAGGCAGCCCCACCTTCACCTCCTCTTCTTGTTTTTGTTGCGTAGACGTTGACTCCTGTGCAGGCCACTCATTATTAGTCGCATCGAACCCTCCTCCGGCTTCCTCATCAAACGCATCGTGCCACTCCTCTTCCAATTCCATCACTGCTGCTGCTTTGCCGCCGCTATTAAGATTAAGATGAGCCGCCATTCGAACCAAACAGCCTTTCCTACTATGATTGAATTCTGAGACAAAATGCTATCGCCGCTATGATTGCACAGTTTCCGCCATGGTTTCCGCTACCATACCAGACAACAAAATTGCTACGGATAGAAATAGATGGTGGAAATCCCTCGGCGCAGTCACGATCAGGGCCACGATGGCGTTAGCACGATTTTGGGATGTCTCGTTGTGGCCGTTGAGCGTTGAGTGTTGAGTCGTTTGGAGTTTGTGGAGCACTGCTGTTGGAGCAAGAGGATTAGGAGTTTCGATTGAGTTTCGACTTTAGTTTCAGACTTGGCGCCAAACAAATACTAATTCCTATTTACATTTCCAATCCAGATGTCAAGCTTCTAATCAATTTTTTGTTTCTTGACTAGAAGTAAATATGTCAATTGACCTAGGGAGTATTTGATTGTATCTACTCCCATGCATTGAATAGAACTGAAACTCCTTTAAACCATTTGACGAAGCTTAGGTTTTGTCATTGCCGCGCCACAAGAACCAGAAACCAACTCGCCCCCCGCAACAAAAATAAACAACCATGGCTGCCGAATCCGCTACTAAGGATGATCTACCCTACCGGATCCTCGGCTGGCCATCCACAGGAAGCAATACCGCCGCTAATCAGAATTATGGCGGCGAATGGGCCTCGCTTCATACGAAAGTTCGGACGAGCGCCGACGGAGCAACGGCGGCGAAACGCGCGGTGCAAATTTTATCCGGGGAGGAAGGACGAATCATTATTTTTGCCCGTCAAGATGATGGTGATGGCAATGCTGCCGAAAGTAACAGGGGCAGAGATCCTGTATTGATCGTCAAGGGAATTTTTCGTCTGATCAAATGTGCACTCGATCCTGCAGCTGTAGCGACGACGAACCAGTCCCCGTTGTCGGAACCCGCGTGGATTCGAATGGCGAACGAATTATTGAAAAAGTTGGGCGATTCGCTCAAGGGTTCGATACAAAACCAGCTGCAAGCGGTCGGCACTGACAGCCGAAACGAACAATCTTTGCCTTACTCATCTTCGATACTATGCTACCTTCGATCGATCCTTCAAACCGTACACATAAATCCTCATACTCGCAATACTTCGTCGTTAGGGCCAGCCTATCGTTACTTCTGCGAGGTGGCTGAGTCATTCCTATCACTATTGGAGGCGGAAAAATCTCGCATGGACAAATTTGTATCTGCATTCCAGCCGTCTGCGGGATGGAGGGCATTGTCTGGTCTACAGAATGACATGGAAAAGTTGTTCAAGGTGTGGAAAGAATGCAATGATCTATGCGAGCAGGCGGCATTTTATTTGTTGGATTTGGTGGACGAATGCTTGGAACAATTGCACAGGTCCATGGGTCAGGAGAGCCCGGCACTCCCTCCGGACAGGCAGTCGAAGGTTATTGTGTTCTTGTTTGCTAGAGTTACTTCTTTGGTGACAATGACGATGCGGTTTCAAAATGCCTTCAAGAATCAGATGATGGATGCTTCTGGATCCTCTGAAGATTATAAAGAAGGGCGCAAAAAATTGATTGCTAGCTTCCTACAGCGGCTGGTGAAAGCGAGTCATATCTCACTGGTGTCACAGGCAAGTTTGGAAGCGAATGAATTTAGTGGTGGCCGTGCCGCTCTTCTCGATATGGCGGTAACCCTGCGCCCGAAGGCGGAACAGTACTTGACAAAAATTCTAGGTGACTTGGATTCCAAGAATACAAGTACCGTCAGCTTGGGTTTGGAATGCTTCATTGAATTGCCATCGAGTAATGAGACTGACGTTATGCAAGATACTTCATTGGCGAAACTTTGTTTGATGAAGTACGTGATGAAGAAGCTTTGCGAATCTGAACCAACGATCTTTCCCGAAACTAAAACCATGATCAATTTCTACGAGACCTTGCTCTTTGTGGATGTTCCAAGATGCAGTCACTTCTTCTTTCAAACGCCAACGCGAGGACACAATTTACAAAATCAGGCAAGGGCGATACTCTCAGATTTGGTCTGCGTTCTCGAAAATGCTTCACACATGCTTTGTCAACCAGAGAGAAGTAATGGTCGTGATATCAACAATAGACAAAAAGTACTCATACAACAACACCACTTGCTCATTCGATGGCTTGCACCTACTTCTGCAAATATCATCCAATCAACACCTACCACATCAAACCACCCAATGACAAATGAAATTTTGTTGCATGTACTTCAAAAGAGAATACTGACATCGTGTGCAGCCAACGATAGCTATTCACAACAAGATGTCACCCATCTCATTTCTCTCATGTCTCAGCTGGTATTTCATTTGCGTACGGAAACATCTCATCGTAGCAATATAGCTACACTTCTAAACCGGCTTCTATCTTCGTCGTACAATACTACCAATGCCAACAACCAGAATGATGTGAAGTCTCAGACAATTCAATCGTTGTGGAACAGTGTGGAAAAGGCGAACATAATTTGTTCGGCTCAACGCAAAAGGAAGAGAAGCAAAATAGCTGCAGTAAGACCAATTTTGCTTCCCAATGATTTACACACAATTTGCTGGGTTTTGGAAGCTCTTGCAAAATCATCAGTCTCGTCAGGAGCAAACATCAGCAGTGAAATAGCTCTAGAGATGAAGCAGCTGTGGGGTGGGATCATGAACAAAACTACCACTAACGGCAAGATGAATCAATTGATGTTTCTTTTGTCTCTTTCGGCCGGAGCTCTGCGAGCGACCTCGAACCTTTCCAACTTTTTCCTCCCATTCAATGGTAGGAACTCGAGAAAGGACATATCTTCCAAGACATTCATTGATGCCGTTTGCACCTTCATCAAACCAAAGTTGGCCACCAAAAACACTGATTCCTCTGGCAGCCCCACCAACAAAGTCATGATGCGTTTGGTTTGTGTCCAATTGGTTAGCGCTATTTCAGATTGTATTGGAGGTGAATTGTCAGAAAATCAAGTAATTTCTATGGGAAAGATTCTCAAGGATGCCAGTGTTGCGGATTCAGCCAACACATCAACTCATGCCATCGACCTTCGGTATGAAGCAGTTTCGGCGATAGCAAATATTACCATACGACCAGAGTTTGGCGATAGATCTGTGAAGGTATGCGCACTGTCCAGTCGTTTGAATGGAACTATGTTTTAACCTGCATTTGCACTTACTATTGTTTCACCTTGTAATCTTTGCTAGCCATTGGCTGAATCCATGAAACAAACGCTTGCCAATACTAATTGCTGGTATTACATTGCACCCACCATCTCCGGCTTGGTATACTTTGCCAAGGCCCTTCCAAAAAAACTTATCAAAGCACTTGCTCCCAACACAATACCCGCCTTGGCTCGTATGCTGTTGACTTCAAGAATGACAGGAAAGTTAGCGAGCATAGTGTCGGAAAAAGCAATTGATCCAACAACGGACACATCATATTCAACAGTACAAGAATCTCGCTTCTTGCTGATTTGCTGTAACAATGCAACTGCAGACTCCGTGTCTTTTCTTGATGGTGACAAGAGCATTCTTGTGAAATCTGGATCAACATTATTTATGCACCGGGGTGAGGATGGAAAGGTTTTGGGCATGGTTGTGGCACCATCAGACAGACCATTGATGTCTTCTTCTGAAATTGTGTCGGCTATTACCACATCCAAGGCATGTGATGCCCGTTCTGTTAGTACAAACTGTGAAGTGAGGTTAAATGATATTTTGACGCAGCAGCTGTAAGCTTCACTCGGCTATGCCGCCAATTGCAGTGATCTATCATAGCGTTGCACCTAAATTGGATGACCAGAGCAACTTTACTTTATTTCGGATCTTTAAGCCGAAATTACATATGTACACCCATTGTAAGTAGATATGGCCATCATTCGCTCTATTAACAGTTTTGCAGAGGTCAGGCGTTCTGCTGAAGACGAAGGAGGGTCAGGGGTGGAAAGAATGTATGTCAATGACAGAGAGTTGGAGGCACACAAGGATCAACAAATGAATCTTTTTCACCATGTCAGAGCTTTGGGCGTGTCTTAAGCAGGTAAGAGGAACACTACGTATAGCTGGTAGTTAAACATGAAGAATGATGATAAAGAGTTCAGAATGATATTATGGCATTTAGATTAGGATAAGAGATATGTAGTAGCAAGCTAGAGGTGGCTACTGCGTCGCGAGGATCTATCAGTTGGATCTCTTGAAGAAATCCATGCGTATCTTTGTAGGATCATACAGGTTCCTTATCATGGACTGATTTAATCACAAACTATATGGTAATGCACATTCTAGGCCTAATAAGGTTTACTAGTTGAATCATTGACTTTGATAGTGCATTGCTCTCTCGGAAATTCATTCATTCAGTTCAGAGAACTGCTCTTTATAGCTGATTCATCTGTTTGAAAGTTAGCTTCTTGAACAAGTGCAACTCTTCAAGGCTTTCATCAATCAATGAATATGGCGTATTGTGGTTATACCGGAGATGTGGATCATAGGGTCACCGCAGAAACAAAGTGGACCTGAATTGCCACAGGGTACCGAATCAATGATTTTCAGTGGTGATGGGATACCCAATGATTTCCAAGCATTAAATATGCAAGCGGCATGTGAAAGAGATTCAAGTCACAGTAAACGCAATGACATACAAAACGTACCACACGTGCCACACCATTACCATATACCATAGGCTACATGAGAATAGTTGGGTTTTTATCACATCTCTATATCAATCTTTAGGAGAATCACTCAAGTTGGCAAACTCTGTCAAGTTGGCTTTTCCGTCCTGTACTTCTCAAGGTTCGACCCTCAAGACAATGTTTCTATGGTAACTTATATTTTCATTTATTCATACAAAAAACAAGGACATGATCTATCATACCTTGCTTACTTCAGCCTCAGCTAAGCAGATTGTTTTTCGATTTTAGGAAGAAGGACATCCTACATAGCCCCAACCCGTCATCATCATCATCATCTGAGACAAACCAACCAAACAATGGCAGCAATCGAACTCGCCAACATCATCTTGAATATCTTATTCTTCTTCTTTCGGGATGAAGCATAAGAGTACGCTGAGCCTCCGCTACCGTAAGAGCTCGAGCCGTAGCCTCCGTAGCCAGTCGTACTGGAGGATCCGTATCCGCTACTTAGGCCGGAGGAGCCGATTCTGCTGGTGGCAGAGCCGTATCCTCCCGCCAAGCCGCCGCCGGTGGTCGAACCGTACCCTCCGGTCAAGCTGCTGCCTCCGGCCATTCCTCCGGCGGCGGCGGTGCCGTATCCTCCGCCCATGGTCGATCGGGCGGCGGTATTGCCGTATCCGCCGGTCAATCCTCCGCCAGCAGCGCCGCCGGCGCCGTATCCGCCGGTCATGGAACTGGCCCCTCCCATGGTAGAGCCTTGCGATCCGAACGCGCTTCCGCCCATGCTACCGCCCATGGTGTTGGAGCTGGCGCCGAACCCTCCCCCCATTGTCGAAGCGCCACCTCCGAATTGACTGACGGCGCCGCCGCCTCCGCCGAACGATCCGCCGCTAATGTCCGTCTGACTAATCACGACCCCGTCCCCGTCCGCGTACACCCACCATCCCGGCTGCAACTGCGTACTCCCTATGCTCGCCGGGACGCTCTTCTGGCCCATTTGACCCTTGCCCTTTATGGGACTGGTGCCCAGCGCCTTGACGCCTATTTGCATTCGCGATAATTGCGCCGTGTTTCGAACGACACCGTGGACGATGACGCCCTTCCAGCCGTTGCGCAGCGCGGCCGAGGCCATGTCGGAATCGAATACGGCACCGGCATCGGGTCGTATGCCCCCTCCGTCGATGATTAGGACCTTGTTCTGACCCGGTTGGTTTAGGACCTGGGAGACGAAGTTGGGCGCATCGTACGCTTGCACGGTTTCGATCTGGCCGGAAAAGCTGG
The DNA here is from genome assembly GCA_036939415.1 of Detonula confervacea. Taxonomy (NCBI): domain Eukaryota; phylum Bacillariophyta; class Thalassiosirophyceae; order Thalassiosirales; family Thalassiosiraceae; genus Detonula; species Detonula confervacea. Next base: position 2,120 of record JALLAS010000065.1, on the reverse strand, counting down.
GAGAGCCGCCGTAGTTGTAAAAGTGTATGGATGGGTCGAGGGTTACGATGGAGGCGGGGTTGGAGTCGGCGAGATTGGAGGTGGATTTGCCGGTTGCGGCGCCGCCGAGGGAGGAGGCGCCAAAGGTGGATGTGGCTCCGCCCATGGTGCCCATGGAAGATGCCGCTCCGCCATATGTCGAGGCCCCAGCACCTCCGAGGGTAGAACCATAGCTGCCGCCGGCAGCTCCGCCCATGGCGGTAGTTCCCCTCAGTCCAGTTCCATACGTTGAACCGGTGGCACCTCCGTACGTGGAACTGCTGGCACCTCCGTAGCCCGTAGAGAGGCCGCCTCCAGCCCCACCATACAAACTACTCCCGCCGGCACTTGCGCCATATCCGCCATACCCTCCCGCTCCCGCTCCATACCCACCATAAGCGCCCATACTACTACTCGCCTTGCACTTGCCGGTCAATCTGCAAAACAGGCTCTTCTTCTTCTTCGTCGTCGTGCCGCCGTATGCTCCATATGCTCCCGAGGATGGATACCCGCCCAGTTTTGCGCTTCGGATTCCCTTTCGGGAAGCTCGCATGGTCAATAGCATTGCGAAGCAGCAGAGTATTAATACCGGTCGTCTGTAATTTTGGGATAAGTTGGAGATGCAATCGGCGGTGTTTTCGCAGAGGATTTCGAGTTGGATTCGTATTCTTTCGGAGAGGGGGGCGGAGTATGACATGGCGATGATTTATTTTGTTGTATATATTTGGGGATGTTTGATTTTGTTTTTGGATGGGGTAAATGTTGTTCGTTTGATGATGCTATTATTTTGTCTGTTCAGTTTGTTGATAATTCTCTAACACGATATGTTGATGCTCTCTCTCTATCTCTTTCTGTTCATATGTATTGCAATTGAACAACCAGTCAATTGGCGTTGGTAATTGTTAAGGTTCAGCTCAAAACAGCACTGGACCAGAGAAATCTCTTTGCCACGGCGTATCGTTCGACGATAAAGTATCACTTAATTAACGCTTTCACAAAAGGCGCGGATAAAGAAGGTAAAATGAAAGTGTTACCTCTGAGAGATAATATGTCAGCAATATTGAGCTGGATTGAAATAATGGCTATCCTGCCTCTTTCGATCGGTGACGATGGCGCTCGCTCTCGTGGAACAAGCCGAGATAATAATAATATTGTTATCTTCCCACACAAGAAGTTCGATGACCAGAGAAACGTAATAATGACAAAGTGCGGCCGCGCTCGTTTCGACGGTGTACGGGGGTGGATGGAGCACTTTCGACTCGGAGGTGGGCTGGGCTCGCTGGGCTGGCGAGGTTATCGGCAGTCGATACGAGGTTGATCTAGTGCGTGTAGTGGGATGGGGTGGCTGGATGGGAATGAATCTGCTGTTTGCGTTTCCACCTGCGTGATTGGTACGATAATTGTAGATAATTGTGCAGCGTGGTGAAAGGTGTGTGAAGCCGCGGCAAAGATCTCTGGTGGATGGTCATCACCATGGTCATGGTGTCATTACACTGTAGTACTCCAGTATCAGAGTCACGCGCTTGTCAATTACTCCCTCTGTTCCACGTAAAATTACGTACAGACATTGATCCAGGGTAAAATAATGTTCTTAGTTCCTACAGTAGAAGTTGTCGCGCTGACATCACCGACACCCATCACCCGCTCCTGGCCGCCATTCAATGTCATTTGAACCCTTCCCTGAGGCTTCTTTCGACCTGGTGACTCAATCAGAGACATCTGTTGAGAACCAGGTACGTATCACTAGAAAGCTCTTGAAGAGAGCTAGCTTTCTAGTGAATGATGTACGTACCAAATTTTAACGGTACTTAATGACGTTAAGTTCTTAGTTTGAAGGCAAAATGGTAAATTTACGTGGACCACCCAGAGGGAGTATCATATTTTCGTTATGTTTGTGCGGAATATGATGTTTTTGATTCGACGGTTTCAAGCTGACTCTTTAGACTGCACGCGCAGCGGGCGAATGCAAACAGCGAATGCAAAACTTTTTATATTCGCTGTACCCCAATTTTGCTTATTTTGGTCATGCAGCGGGCGAATGCAAAATTTTTTTTGTACTTTTATTTTTCCATTCGAATGGATAATTATCCATTCGGATGGAT
>JALLAS010000064.1:0-20822 GCA_036939415.1 Detonula confervacea | reverse complement strand
TGATGATTAATTGTTTTGTAGTTTGTGGTAATAGTAATGACCGAACACATCAACGAAAATCCATTCCATACACAATTCAATGATAATCCATATTCCGTCGTCTTATCTTGTAGCTCCTGCGCAACCAATGGTAGTATCCTCAGGTGGGTCATCGGGTATTAATTCGCCTTCCGTTGGAGCCATTACTGGAGAACTGTTGGAGCACTATGCTTGCCTGTCTCAATTACCGCGCCGTTTCTATTATTTCATCCTTAGGAATGCCCTACCTCCCGTTCTCAAAAGATAATGATATCTAGACGAATCCATCCAGAATCCAGAGTCTGTGATATGATGGAAGATTATATTGCCGAAGATATTTCAGTTGAAAGCCTTGCTCCCCCGGTTGAAGACAACGATGAGTTCGTTGTTACTGAGTTTGAAGAGTCAATAAATGATGAGAACCCTGCCGGGAAATCTGCAAATGGAAAAAATGGTCAAAACACTCGCGCTGGGAAAAGTTCTACGAAGCAAAACCAAAAGGCGATTAAAGCCATTGCAAGGGGCGTCATCAAATGTGACTGCAAATGGAAATCTGACGAGTGTCACAAAGCACAGTTGGCATTGTGTGAACACGAACCAAACGGCTTATTCACGGGCGTTGTCGAATTCGAAGTCCCACCAAAGCTAGTGGCGAAACTAGCAGCAAAGGAAAAGCTGACACGACCAGAGATGAAAAAGATATTTTTGCTCCAGCGCCTTTCTATAACCTGTGGCATACCGTTGGAGACCCTCTTAAGTCAGAAAACGACCCATCTAGCCAGACATCACTGGAGACGGTCTGCTCTTGAGTTTGTAGATGGGAAGTGGCACACTCAAACGACCTTACATCAGTTTGTGTCGAGAGAGGAATGGGAAGAGGTCACGGGTGTGGCAGATGAGGCAGATATCTTTGAACATGATCCATTGTTGACGGTTGTCCTTGCTCCAAATCATAGAAAGGAAGAGTGGCCAGCTTTGTACAGTCAATACATTAAATCTGACAGCAAAGGGGGGCAGGTTGATTGTAGTGCTGCTTCAGAGCTAGATAATCTATCAGAAGATAGGCAGTTGAAAGGAGCTCAAACAAACACAATATCCAAGGATGAAATGGCTCTGGCGCAGAAGNCCATTTCCACTTATTGAATTATTTCCACTTCCATCCAATCACAATGCTTGCGAGGGGGAGAAGGATGGCATAGGATGGCATGAGGCGGGCGTTGGCGTTGGCGTTGGTGTTTCTCCTTCGAGGGAGAATGATGATGGTGCGGAGGAGGCGTTGGTTAGCGCTGCAGAAATGTGGATGCACGATATGATTTTGAGGGACGACAAAGCGACCAAGAAACAACTGGCAAGGGAGGAGGATGATTCCAACAATAATAGCATTCGCGATGATGCACATCAAGCAAATAATGACGATGACGATGACGATGATGCGCAACGACAAAAACAACAACAGCAACAGATGATGCTGCGCGGGAATGCCGCTTCCGTCGAGCCCAAGGGAATTCTCGTCGTGCATTCCAACGACGACGGCTTCCGCCCGCTGTTGGAGCTTGCCAGGGAGCGAGGATTCCTCGCCATGTCGGTAGTGACCGACGATGATGACGACATCGCCGCACCGACGACGATGGCGGCGGCGGGGCTTTTGCGCGGCAGCGACGTGATTGTGGAGGAGGGAGGATGATGATGATCCGGCCGCCGCAGCGGATCGCGGCGCTGCTGCTGCTGCTGCTGCTGCCGGAAAGAATGATGTCGACGGTGCCGCCGGAGAGGATGGGGTAAGGGAGGGACACGCTGCCGCGAAGGAAGTTTCGCTCGATGCGCCTCCGTCGCGGCCGTCGTCCGCATCTTCCCGGTCTCCCTCGCTCACCGCCATTGTCCTGAAAGCCTTCGATTCGCCCCGCCTCCGCCCAACTTCGCCACTCCTCGCTCTCCATCCATTTCTGGAGACTACTGTAGCATTTGCTTTCGTTGATCGGGCAGGTTGATTGTGGTGCTGCTTCAGAGCTAGATAATCTATCAGAAGATAGGCAGTCGAAAGGAGCTCAATCAAACACAATATCCAAGGATGAAATGGCTCTGGCGCAGAAGAAAACAGAAGGATCAAAGCCAAACTTGCTTACGAGCAAACATGTTGAACAATCAAAACCCAAGCCGAAAGTTGCCTCCTCAACTGCGAACAAAAATCAGCCCACTCGCACCAGCAAAAGGAGACAGTCCAAAGTACAAAGGAAAGCAACCACATATAGCCGCTATAGGAACCTCACACAAGCCATCAGAAATCGGCGAGTCAATCTCGACACAATGGATTTCACTGGTGCGGCTGAAAAATGGGGCATAAAAGCAATAGACGAATTGTTTCCCAAAAATCCAGTGTGTGGGCAATGTGATCCACCCCCATCATATCGTACAAGTGGCGCGTTAATCCGTGACTGGAGAATGCTGAGCAAGCTAGAGCAAAACCACATTATTGATAATCCGCAGATGATAAAGAGCCCACGTGCAATGCCGCAGACTACAGGGGAAAATATGATGGAAGAAGTCTCGACAGCTGATATTTCCTCCAGGAAGCGCAAGTACACCTCCGAAGCTGACCAGGCATCGGCAATCAATCGTGAAACATTGCTATGGTCTGCCCAGTCTCTATGCAACGACTTCGCTAACAAAGAGACAATAGAAGGGGCTTTTCACGGGCAAGAGAAGACGAGATTTTCTGCTTCGAGCACGGATGGAAACACCCCTCTGTTCCATTCCTCGGACGGGCCTTCCGAGGCCGGCAGGGAGCCCGAGAGTACTTTGCGCTTATTGCAAGCTTGCTATCCTACAAAAATATGAAGTTTACGGAATATTTTGTTGACGTGGATAATCTGGCAGTTTCGGTACAAGGCAAAGCAAATTTCACGTGGCTAAGTACGGATCAGAGCTGGGACGAGGTCTTCACGTACCGATTGAGGTTTGATGATGATGCAAAGGTAATGCGGTATGAAGTGTGGGCCAATGGGCTGGCTGCTTTTCTCGTAGGCACTGGCCAGCTGGTCGTGTGTGCTAAAGACGCATGAATAGATAAATGAAGTGGCAACTGCTGATCACAATTTTCCCAGATGTATACATATGTATCAATAGTTAGTATGACAGAGCCCATAGATTGCAACAATAAATAGCATGAGCCTGATATAACCACCAAATGCCAGATACGATTGCAAGAAATGCTCATAATGATTGCAAAAGGCCTGAGCTAACAAAATAGAACCAGTCAATTGCTGTCAATGATGCAATGCCAGCTGAGTCAAATGCTCATGTGCGAATTAATTTAATTAGGCTAGGATCCACACGTATCACCTCTTCGCCGTATTTGCGCCAAACAATAATACAATCTACATCACATGCAATCATCATAATCATGTCAGGTTGCGACGGACATAGCGACAATCACGACCACTCCGAACCCGACAACACCAACGCCTCCCTCGGCACCTCCCTCCGACCGTCCATAGACTTCCCCGGCGTACAATGCCTCAACGAATCCCGCCCCAACTCCGGCTGGGACCAGATGATACTTATCTTGTTCAAAGTGATGAGGATGATACCAAATTTTGGGGCTGGAAAGATGCTCAGGCATTGGGATGTACCTTTGAATGGAAGGAAGACCCCATAAATGGCAGTAATGAAGCCGAAGATGTACGGAATATAGCTGCAATGACACCAGAACAATGGAGAGAATTGGTTGACACTGGATTCCAGATACTACCATTTAATTTCCAGGGAAGACTGAATGGGCACGATGGGATACTGGGAGGTGTTAAAGCTAATCAAGGAACGCCAGGAAGTGCCCAGTATGATATGACAATCCAGCCAGTAGCAGGTTGGGGCAATTATAATCCTCTTTGTGATTCCCGTGCTTCCTCGGATGAGAGGTCTAATAGCAAATCTGTTAAAGAGAACAAACAATACCAGCAGAAAAGTACGGCTGGATGGCTTGCTTCCTTTCCTGTATTTGAGCCACATTGGCAAATTACGATGGCTCATGCTCGTGCTTCAGGTAGCATCAATTGGAATTGAACTGTATATGAGTTTGAAGATGCTCCGTTTTATGGAGAGAAGAATTGGGGTATGTATGCTGTTTAGACTCTGAGACTCCAACAATCATTGTTCTTTACTGAGGTGCCTTTTTATTCACCTGCATTACCTCTTGCATCTTTTCTAATCCACAACAATAGGTGGGGCTTTTCCAACGAAATGGTATTGGGCTCAGTGCAACAGTTTTGACGATTATCCAGATCTCGCATTCACAGCAGGTGGAGGTATTAGAGAGCTACCATTTTCCTTTCTTCCTGGCAAAAAGACAGAAACGGTGAGTTCCGAATGACTCCTGACTTTTTTATTTGGTTCTACACAACCAGCTAAATACCATTTTCTGTACTGTTTTCTAGCTTGGTTTGATTGGAATCCACCATGAGGGCCAATTTTACGAAATTGTACCATGGACAGGAGAAATGGAATGGTAAGCAAAGTTACTGTATGAGCTCAATGCGATCTTCTATTCTAAGTGTATTGTTGTATTCTACAAAGGTCTGTATGGCCCTGGGGAAGATGGGAGTTCCATGGAAGGTGTACTGATAAGAGAGGAGAGAGGCAGTTTGAAGCAAAGATTGTTGCTGTGACGGATGAAGATGTATCAGGAGTATTGCTACACGCACCGACTAAAGATGAAGGAATGGTGAGAAAGATTTTATCATTATGAGCTCAAGTTGTTCCATACATTGGTATGCTTAATGTTGATCGAATAATGCGTTCTCTCTTCACAGCAATATTTTTGTCGCGATTCTGGCTTTGGTCATGTTTTACTCTCGTTATGGGAGCTAGAGTGGGATGATGACCTTGGTGACTATGTCCGATCATCGAGCAAGAGACCGTTAACTGACAGGGCAAAAAGTTCCCAATGTACAGTTGAGGTAAGATATGGTAATGATCATTATAAATCTTAGCTGTGCTTTATATACGTGCTGAATTATTTTCTATCATTGTTCTCAAAGGTTGGTGACGGACCATGGTGGGATGTGTGGCGTGTGAAATCCAAGATGTCCAACACTATGAAAAGAATGATACGGCTTCCACTGATTATGCGCAAAGGGTGATGAAAATGATCCTCAGCTGCCTAGCCTCTGAAGCAATTGTCATTGGCTCTGGCTGGAGTGGATCGGAGTGTGATGCTTCCTTCTCTGTGATTATGTCAATGCCGTTACTCTCGACATCACTGAAGAAGCATAGAATGTCTTGCAACGTATCATCATTGATTAAATACATCATCTTGGAGATCTTACTTGCCAGGGCAAGAAAGCAGCGTTTAGTGTAAAACCAAGTATCCTGACAGAGGTTCTTCTCAAACGGTGCCATGCACTTGCAGATGCGGCTGATGCCGAATTCGAAGTTTCCTCGCTCACAGTATAATGTTCCCATTACAAGGTTGATGATACATGAATGGTATGTCCGCTCATCTTTGTTTGCAAAATTTCCTTTCCGCTGCTCCTCCCTTTTGACTGTTTTTATCATTGATTCTGCGGCCTCGTTTTGATTGGTCATGACGTATGCTACACACATGTTAGCCAAAGCTACAGCAGGCACCTTGAGAAGGTCAGCTTCAGCATAACTTTTCAGCAAGAGCTCATAGTGCTCAATAGACTCTTCAAATTTGTCATCTTGCAGGGCAAACATCACGTGGCCCATATTCATGCGCCATGCATCGCTGTCATGGCAGAAGTCTGCGCTTTTCCGCAATAGTTCTTCTGCTCTTGAATATTCCTTTCTGTCCCAAAGTAGTCTCGCTTGGAGGCATAATGCAGGAATGAAACGATCCAATGTAGCTTCGAATTCTTTGTTTGCAACAGTGAGAGCTCGTTGTCCCTTCCTTTCAGCGGCAGTAGTTGGCCTGGATGATGTGGCAGGCCAAGAAGTAGCTGGCCTATTTGTTGCGGAATTCATGGCTTTTGATATGTCGTGCTTTCCTGAGCGAAGTTTTGGAATGAGCTTTGCAATTTGTGTGTCTAGCATTGTCTGTGCATCTTCAGGACATGAGAGGGACATCATAATAGCATCAAAGTATGCGTAGACGTCAGGAGGGAGCAGTTCTTGCGCTAGATGCTTGTTTGTTTCGAATGTCTCAGCGGACAGGTCGTCTTGACCATGTTTTATGTACAATGTAAGAAGATTGCTCAGCGTTTCTGGAGGAAAGGGTTGCTGTTGTAGAATGAACTCCAATTTTTGCATTCCGATGCTTGGGTCCTCCTCAATGTGAACAATGACATCATTGTAGATGGTGACAGTATCAAGATTTTTGTTGAAATAGCTCATGGTATTCTTTGCGGCTTCGTACTTCTTCGCTGTGAATAATACTGCCGCTTTCAAATTCAACGCCTCAACAAAAAATGATATGTCAACACAGTGCGATCCCATCTGCTCGTCTCTTCTTTCGTCAATAATCTCTTCCACATGCTCGAGCGCCTCGTCGTAGTCTTTTAAGTTGTAGTGACACAAAGCGACGCAGTAGGTGAGCATTGGCTGATCTCCCATCACCTGCTGGGCAATCTTGTATGTCTCAAGTGCCTTGTCAAACCTTCCCTCTCTGAAGTCGAGAGTAGCCAACGCGATTATAGTTTCAGGGTTGTCCTCGAAGCATTGAGACAATGTAGTTGAACATGCTGGCATCATGCCTTGCTCTAATTCGGCATGTGCTTGAAGCAACCTCAATCGTTGCGAGTGAGGAGAAGATGACATTACTGCCGAAGCTGCAACGCGAGAAGCATCCAAATACGATCCGCATTTAAGAAGAGATTGGACATAGTATACTCGATACTCTTCTGACTCTTGGAATATGTCAGTTAGAGTTTCGTAGAATTCAGCAGCACGGGCAAATTCTTCATTGTGATAGCAACAGTAGGCGATCAACGAGAGCAGTGGTCGTGATCTTGGAAATTCGCTAAGTTTTACCTGAGGAGAAAGAGTGAGTGAATCAATTGAATCAATGTGGCAAATTAAAAATCATGCTTCGGAGGAGACCGTTGACAGTCACGTACCTGGAGCAGTTGTATTGCCTTTGCATGGTCCCTATCTCTTATGCATCCGTAGACTTGGGCAGTTGTGCTATTGCTCATGACAGGCTAAATAATCTCGATGACGAAGTGGAAACAACAGGCAGCAGTCTTCAACCAACGTTATTGTGTGATCATGATTTCGTAATTTCGAATTGAAATTGAAATTTGAATTGACCTGCTTGTGGGCTCTTGCAATATGTAGCCATTGAAACTTGCAGCGAGGACAAGGTGAGGAGGCATCCTTTTCTAACTCACTTACCAAGATGGAGCTTCTTCAACCCCATCCCTCGGAGAAAACAGTGGATAAAGCAGGTGGAGTGTTGGAGAATACAATAATCACATTGACTTTGCCTCTATGGATAAATACACCTTAGAGTTAGAGGGGTGGGGGCCAGGCACCTTAGAGGCATGTGAGTCTGCCTTGGAACTATTAAGGAGCGGTGATAGTGATGAGGACCCCATTTGATGAATATGATCATGTGACCACGATGTGAGATAGTTCGATTATCGAAATTGAAAAAGACGATTTCCAAACACGTTATTTCGATCTCTCGACGCGAATTCACACCATTTCAAGCGTTGTCACCTTGGCCACAATCGTTGAGACTCCAACCCCACCATGTTCAACACACTTCAATAAGTAAATAGATCGACAATAACCACCCGTCGCTTCGTTGGCGGTCATAACTTTCACTTGGTTGAATAAGTTAAATGCTCACCTTCCTTCATGCTTCCTTGCTTTGTTTGAAAGCTCAGTCTATCCGTCCACTCCTATTTCTGTCTCGGCATCACTCGGTTCTTCTCCTTTGCCTACATAGAAAACATCATACTACTACTACCTACTACTACCCAAGACTGAAAAGAAATTACGCGACGAAGCATGGTGTCCAAGACAGCCACATCATTGCAAGGATATCGGATTGGAATCCTAGAAGAAGACTATTACTGTAACGAAAGTTATTTCGCACGAAGAGGAGCATCCATTCTCTACATCAGTGAAGCCCCACAATCCGAAGATGAATTCAAGCAGTGGTGGTCCCGAGAGGCCGCTCGCGCCTCACACGACCGCGTGGTCATAGTTGTAATGCAATCATGGTCTCACTTTTCTGATTACAAAGTGTGGCTGAAACAAATCAAAGAAGAAGAGTGGTATGGTAAATGTGAACCAGGTGCTGTCAGAGTTAGGAATACAACCTTTTCTCAGTTGAATAATGCAGTAGACCGCGGGGCCCTGCTAACGGATGATTGGGGCGATACCATCGAGAGAGGGACTTCCACAGCTCTATTCTCAGTGCATGGTCTTCATTCCACACAGATGTACTCAATGTCAATGATAGATTGAGATTGGATATGCTTATTGTGAGTTGGATCTTGTTTGAATGCTGCCATGGACGCTATAGTACCCGTGGTGNATGGTAGCAGTGATAGCAATGTTAGCAATGGTAGCAGTGATAGCAATGTTAGCAATGGTAGCAGTGATAGCAGTGATAGCAGTGGTAGCAGTGATAGCAGCGGTAGCAGTGGCAGCACTGGTAGCAGTAGTAGCAGTGGTAGCAGTGGTAGCAGTGGTAGCAGTGGTAACATCACCTCATGTCTTGAATCAAATATTTAACCAACAACGAATGTAATCAAATATGATAAAGCGATGGCTTGATGACATGATGGTGATGGTGAAGGGAAAAAGATGATGGCAAACAAAATGTAGCAACGTCCATTCACCATTGACATCGTTTTTGGTTTCTCACAGTGATCTCAAGCAATGGCGCTGACCGAGGAGAGCAAAATGAACAAGCGAATCATTCACTTTGCTTTTCGTGGGTGTGTCATTATTTGGTTTGGGGACAATAATATTCTTACAGCAACTTCCTTTGCTATCCACTTGTGTGTTATGTTGATCTGCTCTGCTTTGTGCAGGCAGCAATGATGATACCATAAACTACAGCATATCAGACTTGGGAGAAGAAGAAAAGAAATTCTTCTATTCTTTCCTGTGATTTGTGAGAATGTTTGAGCTGTGATTGGAAAGAAACCAAGACAGAGAACTGCAACATAAATAATGAATTGAAAGGGAGAGGGGCAGTCATCAGGAATGGGTGGGAAGAAAAAAGACACAGTGTGATGCCTAAATTACTGTTGCAAGCTGAAGGCATGGAATAATGACCAATCGCAATTACACTGAAGAATGTAATGGAGCAACCTAGATTGCAGTCTTCTGACGAAAATTAGATTATTTTATGACTACCATAGTCTTTTTCTAAACTTTGCACAACCTGGACCCCATGTCAGATGACATGGGGCCATCATTTCTTTGTGGAATTATTATCCTTTTTGCTGTGCTCATTGGGTTTTCCGTAAGGCATTCTATTGAACTCGTTTACTGAAGTATGCATCAACAGTGAGACTGTACCAACCCCTTTGAGGTTTCTTCTGATGTTGGCGACACCCCAGTAGCTTTGCTTTGAGTGACTAACTCCTACACAGTACACCATCAATGCCTTGACTTTGACATTTATGCTTGATACAACATAGTTCACCAAACGTAGTTTCTTGTGGTTGTGCCCTAAATTATTCATTTGTGTACCTACCCCCCTCAATGATTTTCCTATTTTTGACAAGCACCTACTTATCTACCTACCAACTAACCAGCAACTTGCATGATTGTGTACACTTGTTTTGGAATTATTTTGTTGGCGGCGACGTTGGGGACCCAACATTTTAGTTGCCACGGTTAAAGTGAGAAAAGTCTAACAATGGCCTCCAAACATACCTCAAGACTACTGTCGATATTTGAATCAGTGCTTACACTTCAGCTGCTTATTGTCCTTGACCGCCCATCCAACCAGTGGTAAGACTCTCTGCATAATTTGAGATGACATTCTAGATGACGGAGATGATCGCTATGCTTCACAACTCTCATCTGATAGATATGATTGTATCGCTAGGACTACACTATGCCGTACATTGACACAACAGCGAATGACCCGGCATGAAACCTAATAATTATTAATGATGACTGTAATGGGAAATTTCCAACTTCAACAATCTCTAGATACTGGTACGATTGTGTAGGGTCACAATCAGGCAGATAGGCATTCAGCTGTATGGTTTAAAGATTCAGCGATCGCTGCAAGAACGACAAAATCCGTTCCTCCAAAAATGCCCTGTCCTGAGGCCGACGCGGACCATGCCGTTCAGAAGGAAACATGACAAGATCATACATCTTTTGATGCTCAATCAACTCATTAATCAATACGGCGCTTTGTCGAAAGAGAACATTTTCATCCATCAGCCCATGGCACAGCATTAGCGAACCTTCGATATCCTTCACCTTGTGCAGTGCAGAGCTCTTTTGATACCCTTCCACATTCTCCTGCGGGAGCCCCATGTAACGCTCCGTGTAGGCGCTGTCGTAGAGAGTCCAGTCGGTCACCGGAGCTCCGGAAACGGCGGCATGGAAGACATCCGGTCGTTCGGAAAGGCATTTCAAACTCATGTATCCTCCGTAAGACCACCCGGAGACGGCCACCTTGTTCGGATCGGCCCACCCCTGATCAACAGCAAACTGTACTCCTGCAACTTGGTCTGCTACCTCAAGTTCTCCCATATTCCTGTAAATTGGTGTTTCGAATACCAACCCACGTCGATTGGAGCCACGATTGTCCGTCTTGATGACAGCAAACCCCTGATCCCGCAAGAACTGCGTCCTCAAGTCAGCCGTCATCATGCCCCACGTATTCTGCACGTACTGAACGTGCGGTCCGCCATACGTCGCCACCACCAACGGATACGGACCCTTCCCGTGAACTGCTTCATCGGGCAAGTACATCGCTGACTGGAGGGTGACCTTTCCGTCCGTGGAAGGGAACGTGTGAAAGGTGGGCGGTTGCAAGTCCAACGCCGCCACGCGCGGATCGGCTTCTGCCGCATCGTAGACTTCCAATACCTTGTCGCCTCCTTCCAATTTGCGAAGCGTCATTTGAACCGGGTGATCCACGGTCGAGAGTGCATCCACGAACAGTCCCGCCTTGAGGTTAATCTTGCAATCATGCATTCCTTTCTCAGGTGATAGGCATTCAATACTCTGTTCTCCTTCCAAGCTCGCTTTAAATAGTCGCTTTCCCAACCATTTGTCTTGTGATGTACCCATGTAATAAACCGCATTATTGTCCGCATCCAATTCCAACACATCGTCGACAATGAACTCTCCCGGTCCCGTTACTCGATTCAACTCCTTCGAATCAAACACGGTCGTCGTAGAAAGGTCAGCCTCCATCGCGTAGAGATGACAATATCCATCCCGTTCGGAACCCCACAAGAATTTGAGCTTCTTGCCATCCGCATCGTGATCCAGGACCCGGAAGCATCCGTTCAAATTCACCCAGGAGTCGTCATCGATGGCCTCTTCCATGTGCAGATTGGTTCGTTCTCCCGTGGTTGCATCGAACATGACGAGCGCCACCTTTTGCTGCCTGCGATCCATTACCTGGACTATAATGGCGCTATTGTCCTCGAGCCATTCCAATTTGGCCAGGTAAAAGTCGGGCCCGAAGGGGGATTGGAGATCGAGCCACAAGACGTCGTCATCCTTCGAGCCGGTTTTGGTTGTTTTCTGGATTCCCAGTTTGACAATGGGATTCTCCGTGCCGGCGAAGACGAAGCGATGTTCCTCGTGAGGGACTCGAGCGGCCTCCACCATGTCGGCCGGGCTCGTGCCTTCCTTTAGGGAGGGTGCCAGTCCGCCCGGGGCCGCTTGATGTACGATGCGGTATGCGGGGATGTGCCCTTCGTCGACTTGTTCGAATGCCAGCGTTTCTCCGTCGGGAGATAGCCAGAATCCTTTAGCGAAGATACAAGTATACACAGATAAACACATCAGGTGAGTTACCCAATACACAACATGTACAGAACTGACTTTTTGACAAGACGAATGCATGAATGATAGAAAAAAACAAAAGACAGTAAAACACACCTTCCGGTCTGGAAAGTTCTTCCATGGCCAAATAATCAGCCACGCCATTGGTCCTACCATCCACTCCCCTCGCTCCACTCGTCACCTGCATCGGCTCCACAGCAGCAGCGCCACCACCATCACCATCGACAGGCATGACGTAAACTTCGTTGTCCGCCACAAACGCCACCGTACCCCCGTCCGCCGACAATTTGGCATCCAATATCGTCGCTCCGCCCACGGCCGAAGAATCCACGAGCAATCGCGGCTCGGCACCACCACCACCATCATCATCATCAGTGTTATCATTGGGATCCCATATCCAAAGACCGCCGCCGTGAGGAATCAATCCCACCTTCTCGTTATCATCCTCGCCGCCGCCGCCGCCGCCACCGGACTTCGTCTTCTTCTTGGAAAGCTGATAGGAGGTAACCCCCGTGGCCATCAGCCTCGCCCGCTCCCTCCTCATCTGCTCCTCGTGACTGAATTCGCCCTCCTCGGCGGCCCGTCCCCCGATGCTTATCCGCGTCCTTTCTCCCGACGCGACGTCGAGGACGAACAATTCGGCGCTGAGCGAAGCGGCATCCGGCGCGAGCAGGAAGGATAGCTTGGCATCGCTGAGGAATTGGAGGGAGGCGGGCGCGGCGGTGCCGGGTTTGGGCAGGGTGGCCACGTCCTTGGAGGTGATGACGCTGCTGCTGCTGCTGGTTGTTGATGATGATGATGATGATGCGGTTGTGGATTGGAGTAGTTTGGCCTTGTAGTCGGCTTGGGTGAGCGCCCGCTTCGATGGGGTTGTTGCTGACATCATGCTCATCGTGAATGACAAAGTCTGATGCGGGATGATGGTCGCGGCAACTGACAGCAACAGAGAGAGATGGCGAAGTATCATTACCTTTCCAATTCAATGCAAAAGGCTAAAAGCGAAGGTCGGACGAGGTCTGGATCGAAGCGTGGTCGACCAAGTGGCAAGAATAATATGTGAGCAAGTAAGGAAGGTTAGATTTGTATGTCGAAGTGGTCGAAGACGGAATGACGCGACGACGAAGACGAAGATGATGGAAGATCATTGATGGAACAAAAGATATTATATTTTACTCAATTTGAAGCTCGTATTTTGGCACCACTGGCATTCAAATTATCATAAAAATTAACTAATGAAACGTTACGTGAGGGTTCGAGCTACACACATTGAAAATACTCATGACGCCACGCAGCAGGGAGCATCATCAACAATACGCGCGATAACAATCCTGCAAATATCAATGCATCCTCAACATCAGGAGCAACCATCCACGATGCACGCGCCCAGCATGTATCTACGATTGATGGATAGCTAGCAGGTCGATACTTCTTATCATCGTGTCGGCGTGCGTGCGTTGTGGCATTCAAGAAGAGACATCGGCAACAACAACATCTAGAGCATCGATCGTCATCATGATCACCCTCCGCGGTAAATTGACGCGAACGCTCGTGGAGCGGAAGGCGCCCACGCCTCCCACCCTCCGCTCGACCGTCTCCTCCCCTCCGGCGGTAGGAGCGGCCGCGGTAGGATCCGCGGCAACGACGGTTGCCGCTCCATCCGTTCCGGGAGCGCTTGCTGCCCCTGCTGCTACTACGACCGCGACCGGTGCCGTCTCTGCCGAATCTGTACGGACCGGAGCGGTCAATCCCGTCGCGGGGACGGCTGTCATGGTTACTGGCGGTACCGAGAAGGCGGGCATCGCACCACCGCCGCCACCACCATTATTGACAACAACAGCAACAACAGCAGCAGCAGCAGGGACAACAACCACCACAGCAATAACCGCGCCAATAACCTCATCCGCAACAATAGCAGCAGCTACTTCATCAGCGGCAGTAGTTGTCATCGCAACTGATGCAGCAGCAGCATCAGTAGCAGCACCGCCGATAAAGGGAGCGGACGAGGCGAAGACGGCGGCGGAGCTCGAATCCCTGGGATTCGTCGAAGAATGGACGTGGAAGGGGATATGGGCTTTTGGCGACTTGCCCGACGACGAGGAGAAGAAGAAGAAGAAGGAAGAGGAGGAGAAAAATAATGCCGAAAAGACTGCAGCAGCAGCAGCAGAAGATGATGCTGGGAAGAAGGAGGAGGAGGTGGAGGAAGAAAAAGATGGAGACCAAACTATTGCTCCTATGGCAACAGCGGCACCGGGAGGAGAGAAGGCAAAATTGGAGGATAACAATGCGGAGGCGTCGAATAATGCAACGACCGAAACGTCCGGAAGCTTATTTTCAAAGCTAACGTCCATGATTTCCGGCGGAAGCGCCAGCACGAAAGATGCGCTCGAAGAGGCCAGCGCCGCCGGGTACGCCGTGACGAAGGAGGAACCTTCCGACCGAAAACCGCCCACGGCATCGACAACCGCAACAACAACAATCCCGCCGCCGCCCAAGAAGAAAAAAGCCGGCCGACCCCCCAAAAATTCCAACGCCTCCTCCCGCAAGAAGCGCGAGGCGGAAATCGCCGCCAACGCCGCGCGGCCCCGTCTGTTCGCGTACAAGTGGCTCAAGGCCGTGGACGCATCCGGCGTCTTCGTGCCGTCCAGTTTGGTGGTGGTGGCGGCGAGGATCGACGCCGAGGAGGAGCGGAAGGCGAGGGAGGGGACGACGAGGAAGAGCAGTAGTAGTAATACCGGCGGTCAAAGCAAACACAAAGATGTCGATAATGCCGGGGAGGAGAAGGCTTCTGCTGCCGCTGTTGGGGCTGTTGAGGGGTGCGTTGTGCCGAATAATGCTTCTACGACAGAGGGAGCCGTGGCGGCATTATCGGGGGGTGTCAAGCCGATGGAGGGTGTAGAGAAAGTAGATGGAAGCGAACCGTCGAGAGAGAATGATGAGAAGCCAGCAGCTGTCGTCGCCGCAACGGCACCCGATGCTACCGCGGCCAAAGATGGCGACGGAGATGCTGTCATGAAGGATGCGGGGGGAGAGCATAGGCCGGAGGCTACGAATTCAGTCAAGGCTGACGCAACAACAGCCACCACTGAACCAGCAGCAGCAGCAGCAGCAGGAGAAGCAACATCCAAAGCAACCACGGCAGAGTCAACAACATCTTGTTCCAAGCCACCACTACCAGCAGATGATGAGGCCAACGAAACAACTTTGCAAACATCGCCAGAGCCAAACCAACCATCATCGAGACTACTCAAAACGCAAACCTACGGCGAGCATCCCTTCTCCGACGCTGGCGCCACCCCCACATCGCCGCCCGGAACCTGCCCCAAATCCGGCAAGTGGGAAGGCCACTTCGAGAACGTCGTCCCCAACGCCGCCTCCGCGGGCCGCAAGAAGAAGCGGGACAAACGCGACAATCGCATTCGAGAAATGTTTTACCTCTTTTTCAATGCCACCCCCCACCGCAAGGCGCGGGAGGCGTTCATCGACAGCGATAGCACGATCGAGGCGAACGGCTTGCTGGACGGCAAGACCAATCCCAAGGCGGTGGGGGGAAGTGCCGAAAGCGAGGACGACAGCGGCAATAAGGAGGAAGAGGAAAAAAGGTTGGAGGAGGAGCAAGCCAAATATCGGTTGCCGGAGGGATACGTTCACGTCCGCGGCTACGGCACCAATCGATTCGGCACCTTCGAAATCGTCGGCAGCCTCGATCCCGCCACCGGCACCCTGCAGTGTCAGCGAATGTACGTCCCCGTCCCCACGGCCAACGACATTGCCCGCGCCACGGGCGAGAGGAGGTCAACCTCGGGTCGATTTTTGAGCGGGCTGGATCTGACCATCCCCGGCGAGGACGAGGACAAGAAATCGAGGGAAAAGCCCAGTAGAAAAAGGAAGAGCACGTGGAAGAAGCGCGAGCTGGACTGCAAGTCCGACGGCGTTTTAATCGGGCCGGACGGGCTGCCGTTGATGGGGGCGGGAGGGGCGCCGGGGGGCACGGTGGACATTGCCAGCATCGTCAAGAAGCGCTCGCGGCTGTCGAACGAGAACGCCGCCAAGGCCGTGGCTCCCGGCGGGATACCGCCCGGGATATTGAAGCCGCCGCCGTCTTCAAATATTGCATTGCCGCTGATGAGAGGACCTCAGCCATCTCAACACCATTGCTTGATGAATCACATCCATAAGCAATGCCGCTGCCCGCGGTATTTGAATTGTGGCTGTTGCCATTTCTTCTTTCTCGTTTTTTGAATAGGTGTAGATTCAAAAATATAACAATACCTATTGCACAACGACCAGAACCATGTTGCCTTACTCTCATAATTCCAACAACTCCATTCGCCTCACATCAAATACTATTATCATATCTCCCCCATCATCTCTACAATTATTGTTCTAGCTTTCATCTGTATCACTGACTACTAGAATCATGTGTGGGCCAGCAGTGTGGGCTATTCCGACCAGCGCGCGTGTACAGAAGTCTCGCCAATGCACCCCCTCTCCCCGCCGACTTCGCGCCCAACTTAACCTCCGTGCCCGATCATGTCGAGTACTGCTATAAATCAGGGTGGTTCATGGGTTCAGACTTCCATTGGCATGCCGATGGCTGTACGAACAATGAAGGTGTAGATAAAAATGGCCGGTGTAGGAAATGCCGCAGTGCATACAACAACACAAATCGGAGACGCCACCCAAAGCTATTCGAACCCACTTCGATAGTCACGCCATCGATGTCGTTGGTACTACCGTCCAATGAGAAACTTTGTTCCGTCATCAAGGAACGACTTGAGGTAATCCAAAAGTCTGACATCAATACTGATTCTGTTCTCAAACAAGCGGCTAGGCTACTCATGGCAAACAATTGCGATGGAATTGAATGCGGAAAACACAAGATGTTTATGGTGTGTAGAGACTGTAAGTCTCATCGCGTGTGTAGGAAGCAATCAAACAACGGTAGTCTTTGCACAAAGTGTAAGAACAAATCTACAGTAAAAGATTGGCAGCTGGAGAGGAGAGTCAAGAATCAAGCACAACGTGTCTCGCCTCATAGTAGCACACCATTGTCAGCACTATCAACCGAGGAGCTTAAAGTACGCGGTAAAGCTCTAAAAATGCAGCGTCGTAGCAAGGCAGCAACAATCAAGCTTTTGAAAGAAAAAATCAAATCATACAAGGTTGAGTGTGAGATGAGTGAAGAGCTGCTTAACCATATGAACGAAGCTCTGGAATGTGCTAGTACTAACAAAGCTCAGTTCCAACATGATATCAAATCTACTTTGGTTGAGTTTTTGACAGAGGAGGCAAAGAAAAATGGTGTGGTTGGAGAAGATGCTTTGCTTTCCCACGAGGATACACAGCAGTTTGTTGATTTCCTCACGGAGTCCATGAGAAATCATATCCGCAAAGTGGAAGGTAACAAAACTTTGTACAGGTTCTCACCTTATCTAATGGGTTTGGCCATGAATCAGTACCTACAGTCTGGTTCTTCCAAATATGACCAGTGGCAAGATGACAATGTGATTGTCATGCCTAGCAGCGGCAATCTTGTAAGAAAGAAGCAGTCACAAAAGATTCGCGTTGGCGATTGTGTTGTCATGTACGAAAAGCAGCTGTTGATCCGCGAATGGGCGGAAGAGATTGGAGAGTTGATGTGTGATGAAATGAAGCTGAAGGAGGACATTCTTTTTAATTCTATCACCAATAAGATGGTAGGATTTACCGAGGATTTCATTTGCAAGAGGAAAATCATTACAAACTTGCTTGACGAGGATAAGGTCGATAATTTCTGTGAGCCAGCCAAGTATGTCAACCAATGGAGGTATAGATCTGTGAAAGGTCGCTCATTCAATTGTGAGTTTTGGTTCAATGGTGGGTCTCTTGATGGCAATGCTCTTGTCGAACAGTTCGTGCAGGTTGTTTTACACTGTGAAATTATTGGAGCTAGAGTTTTTGGTTTTGTCTGTGATGCTGGAGGAAGCAATGCTAGGATGATGAAACTTCTCCGTGGAAACAACTCTCTTCCCGAAGGTGGATGGATTCCACTTGATAGTGTCCGAACACGCAATCCGTATGATCCAAATAGATGGATTTGTCTCTTTCATTGCTCAACACATGATCTCAAAGCCATGAGAAATCAGCTCTACACAAGCTGGGTGAAGAATGGCAAGAAGCAGTTCCTCGACGAGAACAATATGCCGATTGGAAAAGCAATCATTGAGGAATGCTTCGAGCGTGATCGACAGCGAGAAATGAGAAACTTTGCTTCTAAATCGGAAGTTCGTGAATCTACAGTCATCCTCAATAAATGGTCCAAGATGAATGTTGCCGAGGCCAAGCGAGTCTTTTCTTGGAAGACTCTAGTCGGAATTTTGTCTAATCTATATCAAGAGCTTGATGTGTCTAGGAAAGACCATTTATCAATGGAAGAGCATGGCCCTCTTGGTTATATGCCATCTGATGCGAAACGTCTTCATTTGATCTTGGTGAAGAGAGATGCAGGAACAAAATCACGCATTGGTCCAATGGTCAGCTCTTTTGAAGTCCTTGTGAATGTTCATGAGATTTTTAACGCTACGCTGATGAATACTGATCTGATGATTGATCAAGACAATATTGATAGGTCAGTTATGCTCAGTGATATTTGACCCGCAATATTATTAATCAAGTCTTCTTACTTGATTGTTTATTTTTCTTTATTTACAGGCTTGAAACACAAATCAAGAATTGCCTCGGATATTTTGAAGGTATGAGGAAGAAACAACTAGAGAGAAAAAATGCAAAGGATGAGCATTGGAAATTATCTTTTTTGGCACCAGAGGCATGGAGGAACCTCCGTATCACGTGCAGCGGCTTCTTCGCATATTGTCACATACTTATTGATTATGCAGACAAAGCTCCAGAGGGATCCATTCCCGAATTGTGTGGCATCTCGCCCGCACATTCCAATTCCAGTGCCATTGAGGCATGGTTTTCCTGCACCCGAAACTCCAAACAAGATTCTGCCACAAATTATGCTGCGTGGGTTGGAAGCAGGGACTTCTTAAAAGCAAACATAGCATTGAACAACAACAAGATGTATTCTGCTCAGGATACGGTAGAGATTGATGGAGAGACAATAAGGAAAAGTGAGGTGGGACCGAGCGAGTTTATAAAGTTTCACGATGGGAGAGAACACCAAATGGAGGATGCCATTCATCAATATGACTTGGCAAAAACATACCAAGTTGATGAGCCCGCGCCAGCATTCTCCTCGACAGTAAATGCATTTGTAACTCCATCTTTGACTGGGTCAGAACAATACACTCTGCAGTGCCTCGCCAAGAAGCCGCTGCCTCTTGGATTTCTATCTGCATTGTTGGATGAAACACATTTCCAACAGTGGATCCGCCTATCAATTGGTACCCGTTCTGAATCTTGGTTTCATCATTTGTTTTAGGACACTCTCACGGCTGGAGAAATTTAGCAGTTTGATGAGGTGTGTCAGAAGATGCAAGACAAGTTATTTGATTTAGCTACCAATGCTGTATTGAAAAGGACAAACGAAAACCAATCATTTGAATTCGACTTACATGAATACCACCGATCCCAAGAGTTCTCTAAGCTGTGTGTAGAGTTGCCAAGAAGATTGGCCGATCACCATGTCGGCTGTGTCATGTTATTCATGTCCTTGAGCCGAATGTTCTCCACCTGGCTGAAGGATGCGTTGGTGTATGCTAGGAAGAAGCGCAATCCAGAGTTGTTTCATCGTCGTACCAATACTCTGCTGTCCAATGTCGAAGAAAACAATGAAACAAACCGCTTTGTCGGATGGGCGATTTACAGTTCAAGGAAATTTGTTTCCCGTGAGTCATCGAGCGACAAAGATTGCAAGGAGCTACTTTCTGCGATGCTGATACGTGAGAGAGAAATTGATGAGGAGTACATGAGCAAATATTACGATGAAAGCATGTCACTGTTGAACCGCGGTGGACTTACTTTAGTGAGCAAACCATTCTTTGAATGGGGGAAGAAACTCATGGCTACCATTCGTGCATTATTTGATGAGGCGGCGATAGACCTAGATCCGAAGAATGCTTTTGAGAATTCTAAGCAGCTTGTTTTGTCTAATGTTGAGCTGAGGTCCAGCTTCTTATCAATATGCAAGAAGAAATCACTCTCCACTGCCAGTACCGCCAAATCAGTCTACGACAAGATGTTGACGAAGACTATTCATGCTCGGTTCGCAGTGGTGTTTCGTCAATGGAAGGAACGCAACGTCGAGAAGAAGAACCAAGTTGCCTTTCGTACAAAGCTCAAGGCCCAGGGTGGAAAGTCCAGCAGGGACAAGTCAAAATCCAGTATGGCGGCGACAAAGAAGAATGGTTCCTGAAAGAGGATGAAGGTGGATGTACCAATCAGTAGGAAGGTGGATGTACCAATCAGTAGGATAGATGCTGCAACAAATAGAAAGAAGAGGAGGATAGCACTTGATGAAAAACGAAGAGAGAAAAGGATGAAGCATCAGGCAACTCTTCAAAATGTATAGAATAACATGTAACATTACTTCATTTTTTATTCTCTCACCTTTATCTCTCACCCGGTTGATTGTTGATTCTTTCTTATTCTGCAATTAAACTCTGCGCTCACATTCATATGCTATTCACCGAACAATCCATTTTTTGTTGCCTGCTGCTGGAGGGAGTTTTTGCATTGGGAATGTGAGAAACACCATTTTGAAGGATGGTGGACCGCATCTGAATTCGCTGAAGGGCAACACCTTTCTGATTTGGATCCTTCGGGGCTCAAGCAACACCGTTGCTAGGGACTACGTCAGTGCCACCTGAACTGCAGGCATGGTCAACCATGCTACAGCGCAA
>JALLAS010000063.1:0-25020 GCA_036939415.1 Detonula confervacea | reverse complement strand
AGGTAAGCTCATATTGAAACAAACCAATTTAAGAGCATAATAGTATATTGCTTACAGTAAAAAATCGGCAGCTGGTATTCAGACCATAAGTACCGTCATCTAGCTTCACTGTTGGTGTTTTAATGAGAGCCAGCTGCTCACTATTCTTCAACGAGTCTTTGATATTGGCGTGCTCGCTATTGTGTGAAACTCTTTCCAAATTGAGATAGTCCAGCATGTACTTGAAATCACGCTCTGGAAACTTCTGTCTCACAGCATCTCTTACTTTTGTGTAGTCTGCATCTAGTAGTCTCATGCATTCTGCAGAGACATCATCCAAGTCCTTGTAGAAGAATGGGACATCATCTTCTGTAGCCCATTTCCCACCATAGCGTTTCCAGAGACCATAGCATCGGCCTGGATGGACAATTTGATTATCTACACTGAGTGTAAGTGAGAGGAAGGAGCATGCTTGGTGGAACGAACCCTTGCCAAACCAGCGTGCATTTATATCTTCCAGAAAGATCTCATTTAGACGATCAAACTTATTGCGTGGTCTGTTCAGATGGGTTCAAACAATTATATGGTAATGATGCGAAGATTGAAGAGGTACGATGTAACAGGTTGCTAATCGATGAGATATACACACACTTGTTGCAAATGCACCATACGAGTGAAACGAAGTGAAAACACTCACGTGACTGCAGCGACATTCACTTTTTTGCCACCATAATTGGCTCCCAAACTTCCATACTCCAAGGTTCTGCAGATCCATGGTATCAACCCAATAGCAAATGCACATACATTCTCTAGCCTGTAGTTGCGCTCGGCTTCGTGAACCATCCAATTGAACCCCGCCTGACCATACATGGTCCCGACAAACACTTCTTTCTTCGTTCGATTAATGTATGGCGCGAGACGGTTCAATGCATTGCGATACTGGTGGACTGGCATGCATAGTACTATCACATCAGCTTCCGGGATCACATCTGCTGGATTCGAGCTGGTGACATTCAAAGATGCAATGATGAATGAGAATCCTGACCATATTCAAATGTACGGACACCAAATCAAGCTTTTCTAACTCACCTGATGATACTAAGAGTACCCTTAACGGTTTGCAATACCTCCGCGGCTGGATGATTCACGTTGCCATATCGTACCATCTCCTTCTTCTTGCTTGGGCGTTGCAGTTCGCACCTAACCGTCTTACTCCATGCCTCCGGACGACGTGTCATGAGATTGACCTTATGACCGCTGGCGGAGAGGAAGGGTATGAGTGAATGTGCAGAGTTTCCACCTATCGTGGGAAAAGAGTGCCAACGACACGACAGTTAGATTACCTTTCTAAACAATAATGCACAATCTAAGTGCACATGATGATTGTACACCCATCATATCTTCCAAAACTCACCTCCAACTACTGTGACAACACTTTTAGATTGGTTCACTGACATAATAAATGTTAATTTGATTCAATTCTTTTTCTTTGATTTGTTCAATTGTTATTGTTATTGCTTCTGTAATCCTTTGTCTTTTTATGAGCATGGAAGGAGGAGGTAGGCGAGAAGGTCTCAAATCCCAAATCCCGAAGCCTGGCAGTTCTGCCGATGAGAACTCCTATCTCCTATCCTCGAATGTCAGTGGGATATTATTTAGCGGGGGATCCAACGAGAATAATTGACGGGCGCGCCCTCTCTACGTCTGTCCACCACCACCGAAACACCCGCGACTCACTTGCTCCTACTCGGGATTAGATCGTATTTTCAACAGGTCGAATTCAACGACGGAAGTGAAACGGCAACCATAGCCGCTATCGAGGTGCGTGAGGCGTCTGCTGTCAATGCTACGGGGGCCGTCTCGGCTATGTGGGGGGATGGCCTATATGTTGGGTATAGGCCCTCGGTCGACGTCAGTTGGGTAGGGTTGGAAAAATGCCGAGTGCGACCAGGCCGAACGGCCAATGGACGATGGTGATGTCCCGGTGATCGGTGCATCGGCGTTTTGTCCATCTTCAATCAGCTCGCGAGCGATGCTCCCTGCACAATGATGCCGCTGTGCATGGCATTAAGGCTCAGAAAAACACAGGAGAAGCTACATTTTATCATCATGCGCGGTAAAAACGTCGATGGCATCCGTGGGGGAGGGTTTGCGTTTCTTCCTGGGGGGGGAGGAAAGTGCAAACCGTGGCTCAACGAGGGATTATACGCCAAAGGAATGCTCAACGCATGCTCCAATTTTATGTCTACCTAGCATTGACCACTTGTATGCATTTGTTTGGATGTGATTCTCTGCATTGGCCTGGGCATGAACTTTCCAATTATCTCTTCATTTTCCTGAACATTTTTATTCTCACTCTTATTGATACCATTAATTCAACCTTCCAATGCACAATCCAAAACCCTGTCATTTGCAGTAACCCACACAACAATGTTCGCCACACGAGCCCTCACCCGGTCGGGCATGCTCGCCCGCCAAGGCATCAAAACGACCTTCCAACGCCGCTCCAACCAAACGGTACCCAAGCTCGGCTCCCCCGCCGAAATGGAAGCCGAGGCCATCGCCCAACTCCGCGCTCGCGTCCGCCGCCAGAAGGAAATCATGAACGCCACTGAACACTCCTACGAGGAGGAGTACGCGGAAATGTGGAAGTGGATCAAGATTTCCTTCGTGGTCGCCACCCCCATTTGCATCCTTTCGGTGTTGAAGGATATCTTCCTCGTGGATCACCAGCATCGTCCTCATGGGCCTTTGCCCGATTACATGAACATTCAGGTGAAGGAGTTCCCCTGGGAGTGTGAGACTTGCGCTTTGTTCGATTTGGAGTGCTGGAAGAAGTGCCGTGAGGAGCAGGCTGCTGAGAAGGCCTAAGAAGAGGTTGGCAGGATGTTTCAGGTGTTTAGAGTTTAGAGGGATTAGACATCTTTAGATAGATTGTTTGGGGAGGAAAGGTGGAAAGTGGAATCTAGTAGTGTATGATTTGCCGTGTTGAAAGGGCAGGTTTCTCTTGGGGGATGCGGAAACACCATCCCCATCAATTTCAAGGTGATTGGGCTGACAGGATTGTGATTAGTTGTGTTACCTTTCATAAAGAGAACATCGTGCTGAGAATAGGCGAACGAAATACCCTTGCAAAATATACTCAATTTGACAGACCTGTGGCAACTATTTAATCCACGATTGGTTGCCACAAACATATCAATTTTCCTTTTTCTCTCTTCTCAAGATTTATGCAAATTTGAGTTATGCAGCTGTATCCAGTATTTCAAAAGTGAACACCCCGCCTACTCTGTGATTGGAAATTTGATATGAATTTTAGATGGGCTGAGTGCAGTGGGAAGTCCAAAGTGTTGGCGAGGGAATTCTTCTCCCCCCAAAGAAGAACTTCCATCATGTATGAACCTACCCAAGGATGTATCGTATCTGTATGGTGAACATCCAAGAAGTGCCCTATCCTTTGACCTCTCTAGTGGGGATGGCGATGTAGCAAAGAGAGAGTAGGGGGTTGGAAAACAAAAAACAAAGACTGGAATATCCTCTAGCAGGAAAACATTTTTCATGGGCGTTCACTTTAACACAAAATTTCTCCAGTCTCCATCTTCAATCTTCATGTGAGCATCAAAGTGGATGCCTTTTCTGTCACTCAAGTGTGAATTTTAGGATCAGCCATATCCTTCAAGTCGAAATCAATCTGGGAGCTGGGACTCTCCTAAAGGGTTGAGACTTGATATTTTAAGTCATCTTCTATTGTTTTAATAAGAAGGACGACTATTCTTCATAAAAAATTTGGTTACACAACGATTTGTTGTTTCAACCCCTCAAAGAACTGCAACTCCCCCCTGGCTCAAAACAAAATGTCTTCACCATTAAGTAATGTATGACTATCCTCACCCCCGTCCCCCCCCAGCCTTCTATTTTACAATCCAATAAATATATTCTGTCTGGAAAACAGTGCAGGTTGCGTGCAATTCCACCGTACTATTGTATCCCCCCCTACCCAGGTACTATTTACGCTGCTGGAACCGCAGGCACAGCCGCTGCATCCGCTGCTGGCACAGCCGCTGCCCCCGCAGCTGGAGCAGCAGCAGCAGCTGCATCCGCGGCCACCTTCTCCGCCGCCGCCGTTGCAGCAGCCGCCGCATCCGCGGTAGCCTTCTCCGCAGCAGCCCCCGCATTCGCCGTCTCCTTCTCGGTAATGAGCTTCTTCAACTCATCGATATCCTGCTTCATGTTCTGAAGCTCCATGGAAGTTTTGAGGACGTCGGAAAACTTCTCCTGGACCTTGGTGTTCATTTCGCGTACGTCCTTGCGGGCCTTTTCGAGATCGGTTTGGAGGCCGGCGAACTCGTCCTTGGTTAGGACTTTCATTCCGGTGTGGGCCTCGATGATGGAGGGGTCCATGTATTGGAGGGTGCGGAGGAGCTTTTTACGGGCGAATTTGGCATGCTGTGGAGAATGAAAGATATTATTGGCACAACATGTTGTGTGTCAGCGAAACTGGAATGAATGCATGCGGCCATGAACGACACGGCATCAAGGTGTTAACCCCCTTCATCCCATTCAAGTGCAGACGAACACCAATCCAACACACATCATAACGACACTCACTCGAACAGATACGAATTTGTACGCATCCAAAACTAACACGATGGTGAAGAAAAACAAAAATATCGTAATGGCGAGACTGGCATTTTTCACGAAGCTCCAGATGGGCTTTCCCTTCTTATTTCCCTTTACTCCTTCTTCGTCAGGTGATCCCATGATTATTTATTTATCGTGCAGAGTCGTCGATGAAAAAGTCCGTCGCTATTGCTATTGCTATCCGAATGATGGTGCAGGCTGATCAAGTGAATGAGATCTTGACTGGGATTGGGCGGTGTTTTTTGATCGATGTTGGCGGCGGGAGCTTTGTTGGATTTTTGGGCATGGCACATGGGATCGATGGACATAATGCCTATATATATCCATTATGGGTAGTATTATGTTCTAAAATACCCTGATACGGATAGAAAATATAGAACAGCCCCAGTGAGCAGGAGTGAGTCCCAAAAGCGCGCGGCTTATCCCGCCACAGTCCCGCATCTAGATACACTGCTACAGACTGCTACTCTCCTACCTACATAGGATTAGCTAGCAGTATTGCATACGAAGAGATAACAAAAAAGAACAAAAAACGTGCACAAAAAACAAAAAGGCGACAAAGGGAAGAAACAGAGCCGCCTCGCTCCGCCTCGCCTTCTATTAGGTACGATACGATACCCCTGTCCCTCCACCTCTCGCAAAGGCAAAGGCGAAGGCAATGGCATGCGATGATTACAAAAGGATTACGGTAGTATCAATTGCAATGAGAGGCCACATTTCCTTGCTCGCCAGCATCACATTTTACCTCTGGTAGCCATTGTCATTGTATTGTCAGTACAATCAACAAACTCTCTTCCAAAGATAGCCAAGCATCAGCGGCAACAACCAGATGGTGCGTAGCGATAGTACACCATACCGATCGCAGCCGATCACAAAAATGGCACCAAGCTTGCCAAGCATGGGCATCCTCCGTCAGCACCAATCGCGGCGACACAGCAGCTCCACCTCCTCAAAGAATGATCAGGCAACACTCAAAGACAAGAATAAGAAGCCTTCGAACAAAAAGGCAAAGAGTACCAACGATCTCTATGTCATCCCGGAAAGTAGAAAACATGGGACAGCAGATGATAACAACTCTACCGCCACGGGAAATACCGCCGAATTGAGCAGTGCTCACTCTCCTACACAGAAAGACGAGAAGAAGAAGGAGAAGTCGTCGAATTCAAGTAGAAAGGCCAGCGGTGGTGGTAAGAACAGCTCCCGCGGGCGCGGACGTAGGAATAGCAAGCGTTCTATTGGTTCGGAACAGCAAGGGGAGGACGGCAGCGGGGCCGTTGACGACATTTACCCTCCTACCTTGCCTGCGCTACTGGATAATGATAATGGCAATGGTACTACCAACAGCAACACGGATGATCACGTTGAATTCCTGGATTTGAAAGAGCCAGCCCCCGACAGTGCTATGGACGTCCAGGAGAATGATGATGACGAGTATTACGTCATGGCGGAAGAGTACGAACACGAGATTCAACGGTTAAAAAAGCTGAATGCTACCCTCACAGCCAATGTTGCCACGTTAACCGCCGCTGCTTTAGACGGCAGTGGTAGCAATCATCACAATCGTCGTGCCTCTACTACATCTGAACCTACAGTCCAAGTGGAACAATGCCAAAGCTTAGGCACCGAAAGTAGTATGGGAGGCAGCTTTGCAAGCATTGAAACTTCAAATGCTGGTAACACCACACCCAAGTCAACCCTAAAGAAACAAACCAGCTCCAGCAGCTCGAAACCCATCTCCATGGACATAACGCCAAACGAACAATACACCCCGGCGCCTGCCACAACCAACAGCGACATATACAACGACATGATCTTAACCGAGGAGCATTACCTCCATCAAATCACCAAGCTTCAAAAACTGAACAATAAGCTGCAAAGAAAATTGGAGAATAAGAAAAAGTTGATTGCCCAATTGAGCATGAATTTGAAGACCGCCGCTGAAAAGATTGGGGAGGTCGGTCGCGAGAAGGAGGGCTACAAAAGTCAATTGGAGGATATGGAGGAAGACAACTTGGGTCAAAAGGAAGAACAGAAAGTGCAGAAGGAGCAACGACAAATACGCAATTACCAAACCCAAGTGTTGGAAAATGAATTATCCTCCTTGCTGCAAATCATGGAGCAAAACTCTCAACTCCACGCGAGGGACCGGCAGGAATTGTTGAACGAGTATCGCAGCGATGATGCCAATGTTTGGAATAGGAGGATGGAAAAGCCCGAGGATATTATGCAGCGGGTGATTCGTAATTTGAGATGGGGGGATGATTCCTCTCCTGGTGCTGATGATGGGGACGAGGATGAATCGATGGGAGGAGAAGGGTTTGATAACACCAATAGTCGTGATGGCAATGTAGCAAAAGGAGGGGTCAACATCTGGGACAGCGTCACCTCCCTCTTTGGTGGTCCTCAGCAAAAACAGCAAAAGAAAGAAAAAGTGATGGAAGATGAGGATGAGCAGCCGTTGGTCCAGAATGTCAAATTCTTTGATGTGAATGCTCAGAGGAAGGCGCCTCCTGGTTCTTTTGGCGATAGTGATGATGGCAGCAGCAGCAGCAGTGATGACGAGGCTTCCTCGTCATCATCATCATCTTCTGGAAGTTCTAGTGATGATGATGATGACGATAGCAGCAGCACTGCATCATCCGAAGAAGAAGAGAACAAAGTGGCAGAAGAAGACACAGCCAGTGTTGAAGATGAGCGCCCAGCTGTCACACCGAATGTGGACGAGAGCTGCAATGTTGAGGGAACATTGGTCAAAGAAACTGCAGTTGCCGCACCACTTACCGCTCGCGCACGTGGGAGGAGCCTCAAAATCGATCAAGCACCAGTGCTGGGTACAGTTACTGGCGAAGGAGCTGCCAAAGAAAGTTTGTCCGCTGTTCCTGCTGTGGACGATGAAGAAGAGGCCGAAGTGAAAACATCACCTGCTACCCCCGTGGCTGCTGCGGCTTCTACGCCCAAGGCTAGCAATTTGAAGAATGAAAATGCTGATTCGACAGAAGAAGGCCTTGTTGATGACAATTCTTCCCCTGATTCTGCCATAGGAGAGGTGGGGGGTGACGATTGTGACTCTATGTCGAATGGGAGAGGATTCAACGTTCGGGGCATTGTTACGTCTCTCTTTGGCAGACCTGACCGTGAGCAGGAGGAGCAGCAGCATCNTGAGTCATTTTATCTGGCAGGAAGTTTGCAACTGATCGCCTGGCTCGGGTTTGGCAGTGATGAGTCAAACGGAGAAAGTATCATTGACGAAAAGGAATGCTTGCCTGACATGCATGAAGCAGTTGCCGACGAACCTTCCCTCTTGAGCAATGAAGATGAATCTGCCTGCCATTCCATGATGTCAAAGGGTCACCAGAATGACAAATTACATCATTCCGTCGAGTCAGGGTCTCTTGGCTTGCCTCAGAGTCAACATGAGGATTACCAATTAATGGAGTTGAGTCCAGCGGATGAGACCACACATGATGACGATATTGCAATTCTACCTGAAGAGGATGCTACTCCAGAATTGCCTGTTCCACTAATCCATGCTGAGGAAGCCAAAGACTCAGTCATTTCCAACAACGATATCGGGCCGGACCATCAACTGCAAATTCCACCTGATGACACCACACCTGATGACGATGGCATTGCAAGTCTACCCCAAGATGATGATGCTCAAGAACTGTCCACTCTATTGAATGATGCAGGGGAAGCCCAAGATTCAGCCATTTTGGACAACGATGATGAGTTTGATGACCAACTTCAAAAGCATCATGATATTTTGGCGTCAAACTCCCAAGACTCGCTATTTGAAGAAGATAATAAATCCTGCTTTAAGGATATAGCATCAGATGGTGGAGAAGAAGGTGACCGTGATTTAGATTTGGACAAATGCCTTGCCAATGAGGAGTATGTAGAAACGGAAGAAGAGGAAGAATCAGCTTGCCCCAAACCCCCTGTGTCAGAGCACCAGCAAGAAGAGCCTGATCCCATTTTGGTATCAAACTCTCAAGACTTATTGTTTGAACAAGTCAACGCATCCAGAGGCATGGCGAAAGAGGAAAATTTGGGAGGATGCACCAAGGAAGAAGACGTGTCAGTGGCTGCTGCAAGTGCTGCACATAGCTTGGAGGAAAACGCTCTTGCTTCTCCTCCTGTTTTTGAGGAAGATCTTGCATTTGAAAACGATCATGATTGCTACGGCAAAGAAAGTTTATGCGATAATAAGGAGGAAGGGGAGAGTACTCCCAAGCAGCATGTCGTATCAGCGCACGAGCAGCAACAGGAGTCTCATCATATTTTGGTGTCAAACTCTCAAGACTCATGTGAACAAGAAAATGTATCGAGCTCAAGGGAATTGAACACTCTCAAAGTCATCACCTCACAGGATACCACTACCATTCAAAGACAAGAGTCTGCCTCCACAACCGACAACTGCCAGAATCACGAAGATGAAGACTCTGACTCATCGGCCTCTGGGGCCTCAACACCCAAGATGGGATCATCCGGAGAACGGAATAACCCCTTCGCAGACCTACTGTCCTTACGCCAGGATCACAAGTATGTGCATGATCATAAGGAAGATGTATTAGAGCACGAGCAGCAACATGAGCCTCATCAAATTTTGATGTCAAAATCTCAAGACTCATTTGAAGAAGAAAATATACGAAGTGCAAGGGAGTGTGTGGTAGATGACAACAGAGGCATGGTGGGAGAGAATAATTTCGCAGGTTCAGCCAAGCATGAGGAAGAGGAATCAGTCACTGGTTGTGGTATCACTTCTGAGGCTGCTGAAAGTGCTGCCAATAGCTTGGAGAAACACAAGCTTGTTTCTGATCTTGTTGTTGAGAAGGATGTGGATGGTGATGATTGTTGTGATGAAGAGAGTTTGTATGAGACTAAGGAAGAAGTGGCTGAGGACCACCACCACTGGAGCAAACCACTGGAACAGGCAGTAAATACTTGCAGCAGCGAAGACAAGGAGGAAGAGATGGATTCCCTTATTGCTAATGATGATGTAAACTCTGAGTTAGCTCGAGACCCTCCAATGCAGGTAGACGATGACTTGATCTCAAATGAAGTGGAGGAGGAACAGAAGGTTTATTCTTGCATGGGTGACATTGTATTGGATGATGGGAATGACAAGACATTCACTGCAATCACTGATCCACAAACTGACAAGCCCGTTGATGATTGTCTATTCAAGGTCAAGAGGAGCAAAGATGGAATTCTGTTGCAGCAGACCTTGCACGAGGATCATGGTGAAGATTGTATCCTGATGGAGGACAGAAGCAGTAATGGCAAATACTTCGTTGGTGTCGCCGATGCTGAAAGCTGTGACGGATCAAGTGCAGATGGCAAAGAAAGCATTGATGAACATCTTACAGGTGATGAGGATTCTGATGATGACATCGATGAGCCAGATGCAGTAATTGGAAAACACCATATTGTAAACACAGGACAAGCCGAACCAAATGATGATGATGGTGGTGGACATTCAGAAGAGTTTGAGGAGGATGAGAGTGTCTACGTTAGCATTGAACCAGCGCCCCCAGTGGATGAGATAAGCGTAGCGCGCGTACAAAATGAAATTGCTGATGATGTTGCTAGAGAAGAAAGCAAGGAGGATAAACCAGAAAGTCATGTATTTGCTGTCGCGCCCAATGAGGATGATAGCAGCAAGCAGTCAGTGGGATCAAGCAGCACCAAGTCGTTCATCGTGGAGGAAGAACCAACACGGAACCTTTCTGAAGAAGGTTTAGAGTGCAGCGTGGTGCAATCAGGCCCTAACGGAAACATCTTTGATATAAAAGAAGATGATGTAAACCGTGGCGAAGATGATTTGGATCTGGANTTTCTCCTCCTTTTCCATGTCTCCAGTTATTTGCAATACATCAATCGTCATACCGGCCGCTGCCAATTGTTCTTCTAACTTCTTCGACCAAACCGAACACTCGGACTTGAAGTTGACAAAAAGACAGGCGTATGAATCGTTGTTCCGTTTCAAGTGACAGACAAGACTGGGAATAGCAACCTGACCTATATCTCCGGTCACAGAGAATGTCATGTCAATGTATCTCTGCCGGAAGTCCCATGCAGAGGACCACATCTGATGCACTGCCCGTGGCCAGTTAGAAGTTTGTATTGTTTTACCCCATTCGACGCAAGTTAAGATGGAGAGTGACTCAACAAGATCAAGTGTCATCGTAGCCGTCATCACCAAAAAGAGGGGGTGCCATTCTCCATCTGCAAATATGGTTTGAAAGAACACATCACGCAGAACCCGAATGCATTCACGGAAGGTACGACCATGCATTGTGTAAAGATGCGCTTCGTCTATGGCCACCATGCGGAGGGTACGACGAGCGTGGCATTCAAGCAGAGCCGTTCGAATATCACTATCATCGGCCAAGTGTTGGGGAGAACAAAGCAAAAACATCGTAGATGACGATTGTGTTCCAATGGCATGCATGCGTGGAATGATCTTGCTTTTTTGATCCCATGCAGATATTTCATCGAGATGATGTGCTTCCACCGAGCCGTATGTGCTAATAGCTTGTTTGATTTTCGCGAGTTGATTGGCAGTTAGAGCAAGAAGCGGTATCACGACGAGGACTATGCCACCAACCATCGTCGCAGCAAGCTGCATTATCAAACTCTTCCCCCCGCCCGTTCGATCAACGACAAGCAACTTCCCCTCGCAAATGGGATCAAACACGAGCGTCTCTACGGATACGTTTTGTTTGTGTCGTAGGGTCAAGCGCCTCCATACCAATGCGGCCGTGAGCATCAGGTGCTTGTAGCCCCGCACACGAGAGGCAGCCGCGAGAACCGTTGCGAGCGAAGGCGAGGAAAGCGATGCATCGGCGGTATCGTTGGCGGAATTGAAGGAAGCTGACGCCGAATTGACGGACGCGGACAAAGCGCGACGTGCAAGCGTAGCGACATACCGAGCGTGATCAACAATGACGGATGTGAGATGGGTAATGTCCGTGGTGGGGGGATAAATATGATGCCATGGCGGATGAGGCAAAGGATTCATGTTGGGATAGGGTGATGTGTGGTCGATGGGTGTTTCATGGAGGAGGAGATGTTATGTGTGATGAGAGTGAAAAAATAAGGTAAGGAATACGCCAGGGCTATATGGATCTGAATGAGATCAGGTAACTTTGTCTGTGACTACGTACTTGATTAATTATTTTGTTAGTTAGATTAACATGATGGCTCTACCTACCATTATCCCTGCCGTAAAATTGCCTAGGAGGCTCTGGTTTGACACGTCAAGACCCATGCGCATACAGGCACGTAAATCACTCCCCTACGTAGCCTAGTATGCGTAGGACTAAGTCGTGCAGTCACAGCAAGATCAAAGACGACGTTGTCATAAAAACCGGCCGCACCACCCTCGAATCTCGAATCGAGCGCAAGAGGCACCAACCATGAACACCATCACATCAACTGACATCGACCACCGGCGTCCGCCCCTCTAGGCCCTAGCCAAGCATCGTATCCTCCCCAATCTGGTGTCGACTCAAAACGACAATTGCAGCGCCGTCGTTCTTTGTCGAGCCAGCGCATTGATCTACAAACTGGATTGACTTCAAATCAGTCAGATTTTTTCATTGGCACATTCAGCGTCCTCTCTGATTTCTGATTCCTGCTTCAACCCTACAACACCCCCAACCCTTGCGCAAGCCACAACATTCAGAACAATTGGAAGCCATCATTGTTGCCGGTCTATTAAAGTCTGTTGCCCACAATTTCAACTCAACGTCCAGACCTCGGTCAATTCTTTTCGTCGCACCGGCTCCCATCTTCTTGTCATGATCCGACCAGCATTCTCAACGTTGCTCCAAACGCAAACGAGAGTTTCTCGGTTGTCCTCCCACCATGGAGCATTCATCGGTGATAATTACCATGGACTGTTGACGACACCCAGTATTGCTATTGCAGATAACAACGAAATCCTTGTGTCTCCTTCTGCTTCTGCATTGGACATATTCTTACGCCCTGACACTGTGCTACCGCCCATCAATGCAGCCAGCGAAGCATGGGTGAGGTCCTTGGTGTGGTTCGATTTCAAGGTAGCCGTGGCTTTCTTTGTCGTGGCGCCCTTGATTTTGCTTTCGTGGGCGGTGGTGGCGAGAATTCCCCCAAATAATAAAAATGGCAATGAATCCATTGACAAATTGGAAAAAACAAAAACTAAAGTATCATCACAATCATCTCCTCCCATTGCAGAAACGGTGTTGAGGTACATGACCAGTTACTGGCAGGCGTCCTCGTTGCTGCTGTTGACGTTGACTCTCGATATTCAAGAAAACACAATATGTGTCGTCGTGGGGCTGTTGGCACAGGCCATGATCGTGGCGAGCCTTTGGTGGTGGGAAGATCTCAATGAGGAGTTGGCGTTGGAGGAGGAACCTGGTTCGAACAACAATGATTCCATTGGCACAGCCTTCGTGCTCTGGCGGAATGTGGCCACCCTCGCCGCGTCGACGGGCGTGATCATCCAGGTACCCTTCCAGTCCTGCGTAATTGAAGACTCGTTGGTGGATTCTCCCTATTGTGCCCCTTGGCTCGAGCCGCCCACGTTTGCCGCCGGTCAAATTGGCATCGCCGCGTCTCCTGCTCTGGAAATGCTTACCCTGAGCGGCCTCGCTTTGTACACGATTGTTTTGGCGTATTACGTCCTTGTGCTCGTCCCCTCGGTGGGTCGGCTTGGGCGTGCGGCACGGCCGGAAATCATGAATGTGGTCTCTCCTGTTGGTGCGTGGCAGATGATGGGATTTCTGGAGGATCAAAATACGGAACCAAGTAAGTGATTGGATTCAGGCATTCTTATGGGAATTTAGGTACTGCAATACAATATCTAAGCTGATACTAGCTCCAAAGAGAGACCCATATATTATTTTGAACGGCAGAACATGGTTGCACCGAAGATGATGATACAAATCACGATGCATGTTTTGAAATGACAGGCCAAATTTGTATTGTTTTTACAAACAGAGTCATGGCTGCATTTGAAATTATAGGAAACAGCCAACCGGTGGACAACCTCTCTGTCAGGGTATCTCTCATCAACGTATCGTAGGCGACGCATATGATTTTTGATGTTATTGGTACTTGTTGGTGATATTGCCAGCCCAGACAATGAC
The DNA here is from genome assembly GCA_036939415.1 of Detonula confervacea. Classification (NCBI taxonomy): domain Eukaryota; phylum Bacillariophyta; class Thalassiosirophyceae; order Thalassiosirales; family Thalassiosiraceae; genus Detonula; species Detonula confervacea. The sequence continues at coordinate 11,260 of JALLAS010000063.1, read as the reverse complement.
CCTGTGTAATGAATGCACAACAGACATTTTAAAATAATGGCATTGAGCCAAGTACTGTGTGTTATGGCGAGAAAATAAGTGATTTTGATGAGGAAGAGAATGCATCCTCCATAGCATTAGAGGAGGTGGAGAATTCCCACTCTGATGTTGATGACGCTTCTAATGATGCAATGACAGAGCAATCTGCCATTGCTCCGCAACCCATCGGATCATCATTTAGCCCTGCAGATTTGGCGATTCCACCCTTCAGAGGGAGATTAGAGGCATTCAGTCAACCTCCTGAATCAGTAGCAGGTGAAGACGAGGCTGGTTGCAAAAGTTCTTTTAGTGTGCAGCTCGTAGAAGAACCAAGTGTTGACTATACAGAAAAAGGTGTTGAGTATGCTGCACGAGAAACGAAGGATGGTGACTACAGCAACAATAGAGAACAGGAGTTGTTCAAACATTTATCAGGGGAAGAAATGATCGACGACAGTGACACCGATGATGGTTATTACATCTCTCATTACATCTCTCGTGAGGCGAAAGAGTCTGACAGCCGTAGCCAAGTTTTGGCAATCGTTGACGATGATAGCGAAGACTGCTTCTACAACCCCAGGGAAGGAAAAGACAGCCATGGTGATTTTCCAGTTGACGAATCCAACGATGAAGGAGATGAGCCAAGTGGGTTGGTTGTCATGAAATTGGATGAATCACGCTCTTGCATAAGTATGGAATCATCACAGCAGCTCCTAGGAGAAATTGATGATTCTTGCATGAGTATGGAAGAAGGTGCAGCTCGAGCAACTGATGCAACCAGAGCAGAAGGACATGCGCAAACCAATCACAATTATGTGACAAGCCAAAAAGAAAAACAAGACGAAGATAAAATACCAGACGAAGAAACAATGACTCTTAAGCAAGCTTCAACTTCAGATCAGCAACACAATGGCATCACTTCCACTAGTGATGATTGTGGTGCCACATCACCCAACAATAAGCTAGCTGGCAGCAGCTACAAAGAACTAGCATTGGCCACATCAACCGAGTTACCACCTCACGAAGGAGGCATACCATCATCGATCAAAGTAGGCGCGTCAGTGAGAACAGGCTCCCCCACTGGCACAATTGTAAGCTCGCTCACTGCCATTACGGCTGGTACACAAGCGCGCAATTCCTCCGCGTTGGAATCAAAGTACATTTCTGCCAGCAAAACATTGGCCGACACTCTAGAGTTGATAAAGGAGCAAAGCAAGGCTCGATTGGATGGCGATGATTCAGATGAGGAAGCTTGTAAGTCCATGACTTACTATCAAAATGTCGTCTCCCAGTATACATCAGGGTCTAGCACCACCAAGAGAAAGAGTAAAGACGAGGTACTTTCAAACCGCCTCCCCCGAAGAGAATTGTTCCAACGTCGAGGTTCTTCGTCCGCGGATCTATTTGTAGATATTGTAAGTGACATCCTCCACAAACCCGAAGACCGGCAGGTGCTGGTAACCTCACGAGACATCGACAAGTACATGGTTCCGCGATACAATCCTCCTATGTTGCCGCCGGCAACAAAAAGGCGTGGTTCATCTTCTGGTGTGCCCACTTTCACAAAAGGTCAAAAAGAGGACGGATTTTTCATGTACAAATCCTCCTCCGGCAACGAATACTCTGGCCACTGGAAGGGTGGAAGGCGACACGGATACGGCACGGCCAAGTATCGTGATGGCGAAGTCTTCCACGGGGAGTGGCGACGTGGCCGTCGGCACGGACACGGTGTTTTGCATCTCGCGAACTCAGAAGTGTTTGACGGATATTGGTTCTCCAACAAAAAACATGGGCTGGGTATTTACTATTGGAACGATGGAGAGGTGGATGTATCTTGGTACATTGAGGATGCACGGGAGGAATCAGTGCGATGGACGAAGGATAGGAGACGTGCGTTCTTGTTGGTTTTGGATTCAGAGAAAAAGGAGCAGATCAGTCTTGTGAAGGCGGCGAGTATCGTGAGGGATTGGGAGAGGAGAGGGGAGACTTATGAGTGCTAATTATGACTGTCTAAAGTACCCTCCTGTAAAAACAAATCAAAATTATCAGATTTGTATTGTGGAATATTAGCTCAACCTCTTGGCTCAACCATTCGCTAAGTGTTGCCAGAGAATGATGGCAATCGAGAGAATTCTGCGTCGCCCCAGGAAGACAGCCAAGATGAGTGGTGGCATGCTTGTAAAACTACATATCATCAGAGTGTGCTCCAGACTGAATGATTCTGTCTGTTACCATTCTATGGCACGAGGATGGACTAGGCAGGAAGCATTATTGCATTCGACAACTCTTGCTTCAAAGTAGGTGCCAGCGATGGCACAAACCGCAGCTTGTGCTTGCGCAAAATATCCAACTGCAGATACAGGTGAGATTTACCAACACTCATCACATCCATCTTTGCATGTTGCAATGTCTAACATAGACGATCCTTGCCAAACCCCAAACCCCAATTGATCTACTTATCGTGAACTTTTATCGCATTATTATCATTATTGAACAATGCACATATAAAACAAAGAGATTACATCTGGACAGGTTTTTCATTTTGTTCCCTCATATCAATGACAGCCTTCACCAGGACACATTTTTCCACACGGCGTACGGTCGCTAAGAGTTGCGTCAAGCCAATTAGTGTACGAACCCACACTGCAATTACCAGGTCTGAGGTAACGACAAACGGACACATAGCAGTATTTTCCATCATCATATTGGGTGACCTTACTTGAGCATCCTAAGTAACCAGTAGCGCGCCACATCACCTGAGTCATTGTCCGATTCTCGGGATATCCCTTCTTAAGTTTTAAGTCTGACCAACGCTTGAGGATGTTATCTGGACTTTCGGTGTCCTTCGAACCGACATGAAACTTCCTCACAGCGATGTTCTCTCCTTCTTCGTTAGTAGCATCTGGAATGACTTTGCAACTCAGCGAAATCTGATCCACCCTATCGGATGCGTCATTTGCCAATTCCGGTGACCATTTCATCAGGCGGATTTCGGTGTTGTGTTGCTCGTGAAACGCACTACGACGCGAATTGTGCCCATCCAACCATAATTTTTCATCATCAGACATGTCAGGCTCGAACCCAACGTTAATATCATGCGTAATTATATTTGCATTTTGGAAGTTGGCGCCTCCATTTGCTATTTCACGTCCGTCGATTCTGACAGAGTAGGATCCGTTTCCGTCAGTGCAACATATTCCACCGAATGTGTCTCGGATGGTGAAAATATATTTCCCTTTGGCAACACAAAATCGCTCTGAGTACGATTTCTCGCTGTTCAGATTTCCAATAGGATATTCAACCAGTTTTTCAGGTTCCAAACCACCATCGGGGTTCATTGACAAAGAAAAACCAGTTTCTTCACCATAGTTGTCTGTGACGACTTCAATATCAATGCAATACTTTTCTTCTGTGGGCTAGAATAAGTGAAACAAATATAAGTGTCCCCGAATTGAAAGCTACTGAAAGTCAAATTTGCAACGCTCACAGAACTTACTGAAACGGATGGTACTAACGACGGTTTGGAAGTCAGAATAGGCAATTCGACTGCCTGCATAACGATAAAACTTACATCAGTTGAATTCTGTAACGTTGCAAGCTACCGTGCACAACGTTTCTATGGAGATACAGCAGAACTTACCGGAAATTGCGCCAACGTAAGCGGCGGCTGGAAAGAAGAAGATAAAAGCACATGAGAACACGCACGACAATTTCCGTATAAAGCGTATGCAGCATTGTAACGGCGGGCCTACCGTGTAGGTGGGAGCTGTGAACTGCGGAGTAGGCAATTCGATTGTCTGCAAAACGATAAAAATTGAATCAGTTTAATTCTAAAACTTCCCAATCTACTGTGGGCAAAGTTTTTATCGATGTACTATAACAGCAGACCTTACCGGAAATTGTGCCACTGAAAGCGGTGGCTGGAAAGAAGAGGATAGAAGCAGATGAGAACGCGGATGACAATTTCAGTATGAAACGTATGCAGTATTGTAGCGGCGGACGTACCGTGAAGGTGGGAGCTGTGATGGTTCTTAGATTTGATTCGCACCATATGCGCCTATTGCCACCAGGCAGACTCGTCTCTGACATACTTTCTATGCTACCGCCTGTTCCAAAATAGGCCGTGTTGTCCTTATAATAGCAGCCAGATACTGCATAGTTGCCATCAAAGAAGTTGGAGACGCCAATGATCGACAGCGCTTGACTCTGTTTACTGCAGTCTTCTCTGGCCAAGCAGGCGACCTGTTGCGTTGTTTCGACGGCGGAACCCAGACCGAAGTTCATCAGGCACACAAGACAGGCAGTTACAATGTTCAAAACCATGATGGACAATGCGTTCTCAAATAGAAGTAAGGTGTGATGGGTGCTGAAGATGAGGATTTATGTTATCATCGGAAGACAAACAATAGATCAAAAAGAGGCTGTGCACAAACGTTATCTCCTCCTCTGCCCTTGGATGACCAAGCCTCTGCGGTTCGATCGGACTCCTATCATCGCTCTTTGGATCTCCATCATAGGCTTCTGATGTGAAAGTACTGCAACAATACCAAGACCAAAAAACAAGAGAAACCCCAACGCAAGTCAAAGTATCGTAGCAATCTGTCAATTTCGAGTGGTGGCAAGTTCGATTTGTGGGGTCTGAGTCTTGTCTTTTGCGTTGAGTCCCGAAATCCTGAACAGTTACCTCGTCATGTTCGCTCATTGGTTTTTGACTATTTTTGTCAAGAAAAGGAGGGAGTCATTTTTTTATGTAGATATGTACTGTAACTAAGTACTCTAGACTCTAGGAGTATTACGGATATATTGAATTGTCAGAATTTGGATACAAATAACATTTTGGCGGCAAGGGCTATTTGGTCTGTCTGTTGCCTCCGGAGGATAGCAACTAACAACGCAACAACGCGAGAGATGGATGACGTTGATAAGTTGAGGTCCAACAAACAAAAGATCGCCAGTAGTAATCTACGGAGGAATACTAACCATCAGTGGCTTCAGCTTTGCCGTTTGCATCAAATCTCCCCTCGATCGTGCCTCGAGGCTCCGTGTCAATGGTGCACAATCACCTATTCTATCAAAATAACAATTGCCAAGATGCGTTCCTTCTTCCTTTTCGCCCTCCTCGTTGCTGCCGCTTCCGCCTTCACGGCCCCCGTCAACCAGGCTGTTGGTAAGAAAAAAAATTGGTTGAATTGGGTGGGAGTTCAGACGGTAGGCCACGCCCTTGGGCGCAGGCTGTTATATCGTTTTTTGGATCCTCTGGTCTAGTTGTGGCGCTACTGCTGACCGGCGTGCCTATTGCTCCCGCCCCCGCTTTCGGCAAACTCATCTACAATACTGTCGATTCGCAATTTACTCACGAAATTCTTTATCTGATGCTCTTTTACCATAGCCACGGGCGCCCGCTCCACCACGGCACCCAACATGTTGATCGATGGATCCGTCATGGAGTCCGTCATCACCAACGCTAACCTCATCGCCACCTCCAACGGAGACAATGGTGGATTCTTCTTCCCCGTTGCCGGAATTGGCTCGCTTGCTGCCCTCATCCTTTTCCTTGCCCCTCCTCTCAAGGAAGACTAAATATATTTTGGAAGAACTTGGAGTGAAACCCATTTTCTTCACAAATATATTTGACTATTCGAATCGCAGAAATAGTGACACACGTGGACAGCAATGGATAACAGTGGATGCGCTAAGGAAAGGAGGGATTTCATGATTCACATAGAATGAGAACCCCTTTGGCGATGCTTGGCTGCTCCTGCCGAGGTGCTAGACTTTGGCAGTTGCACTCTCATGGAAGGCTGCCTTCAATGGGAAAACAGAGAGTGATGAACAGTATTGCCCAAAGGTAACTGTGTAGGATGGAAATCGATGCAGTGTAATTAACCTAATACAATGCCTTCGCTCGAAACCCTCCACTTATCTAACCCTACCAGCATCATAATTTTTTTATATTATTGTGAATCTTGATCCATCAATATAATTGTCTGAATCTTGTTCCATCGATTGCTGAAGTCTGTGGTATGTCATGGTTGAGTCAATCAATGTCTAGAAATTGATATTGTGTGTGTGTTTCGTTTCAGACAGACAATGTTTGTGTACGATGATGGAATACGATATCGTAGAATACTTTTTAGTTTTGTCCTGAGTAGTGGTCATTATCACCTCCCTTGAATCTGTGCATACTATCTCTTCACTCAAGCCTTTAACATCCAATCTGGTAGGTACTATCATAGTGTCAATTAGCAACATTTGTGCTCTCTAGAGTGAGTGTGCTTCGTAGTTGATATGCTTGGCCCTTTAGAGCTTCTCGGGCACTGACAGTATTGTGGAGCAAGAGATAAACACTTTCAGCTTCAGGGTGTGGCACTGTACTATACCCTGTTAAGAGATGTGGCATATCATGCTCTAGAGAGCGAGCCTATGATTGGTCTTTCAAGGGCAAAGTATATCAGAGTTTCTCGTGCATCAATGGTGTTGTGGAGTAAGAGATTAGTACTGTCACTCCCACCTACCTAATAGCTGAACTGATTTGCTGCGGGGTATTGGATGGAAAGAGATTCGCTTGTCATGATTACCTTGGCTGAATCTGTGGAGTGTAGGCGTGCGGCTGGCCAAGAACACTGATTTCACAGGTGCATGGGATGTGGAGGATGCTTCATTGCTAGTACACCATAATCTGGGTGCAAGAGAGCATTATAGAGATATGTTTTGCGCCAAATGTGTAGCTAAAAAGGACATACAATACCATGGCAAATAACTCACATATGTACTACTATGAATACTTTTTAACTACATATCAACCAGGCTAACATACCATTCACGCCAAAACTTTTACAAGGTGCATGCTCATGTTCCTGTTGTTTCATGCTGTCATTCTTCATTCATCCTTCACCATATCCTACAGTTTGGGTGTGAGAATTGTCAGAACGACAGCTATGGTCACACATATTTCATCTGTACAATTGGCTACGTGCCATGACTCAATAAATCGCAACAATCATTTGAGCTCTCAAGATCAACTATAACCGATGCCATATTGGCTATTTCGACGTGCGTAACGGCCGAGACCTCATCATCCGATAACGCTTTGTCTATTTTGATAGGAGTATGTGTTACGACCGAAACATCTTCCTCATCATGCGTCATGCTGGATGGAGTAGATTTTGAGCGTCTTGAGAGCCCATGTGTGTGTTTTCGTGATGCCGAAGTGTGTACCTGAAGAGGCGGAGGCTTCAAAGGAGGTAGCGAAGGAAACTTGACCTTGCTTGCGGATCGGCGTAGGGCATGGCGTTGGTTGTCATACTTGGCAGGAATAACCTTGACAGTTGGAGCATCTTCAATCATGGAGATTGAAACAGAACGTTCAACGAAATCAAAATTGCTGGTGTAAATGTTGAACGTTTTCTTCTCGTCGTTCTTGAGTAGCTCCATCTTGTGGTGAATGACATTCTTTTCAGGTCTGTGAAAGCTGGAGTATGTTTTGGAGCTAGACTTGGGTGGTTTCATTGAGGATGGAAGTTTGCCTTGACTGTCTCCGGCGTGTGTTTTTTCTTGTTGTTTCATCTTCCCCTTCACATAGGAAAGTGCCATCCGAGCATCGCTTAAACTGAAGCCTTTGGGAGAATGTGCCACCCCATTCAAATAGTGCTCTACATCGCTACTTTCGCTTGAATAATCTGTGTCCACAGTAGACGCAGTGTCACTGTACAAACTGTTCTACTTGTCCATGGTTTCCTTCATATTTGATTGATCCGCGCCACTGTCGTCGCTGTTGGGGTTGTACGAAGACTGTCCATTGTCTGGATGCTCTCGTCGCATTGATAATACTCGTTCGTCGATTATATGAAACGAGCGATCGGATGACAGCGCTTCAGCAGTTTTGCCCATCACGTAACTGACTGCACTACCGTAGGCAACAGACGGCAGATTGGTGGAGGCCGTGGATGCAAAGTGCATGGAGTATGGGTGAACCCCCAACGAACTTTCCCAAGAAAATGGAAGCGGATGTCACATTTTGGTTGATCGTGCGCCTCACAGAAAGACAAATCCCGCCAGGCTAGGCCGTGCAGACCTTCCTCCATGCATCACATTTCATACCAGGCTTGCCAGGGCTGAACTTCAGCTGTCTCCGACATTACCTCCATTGACGTAGATTGATGTAGATTGATGTGTACCTTCATAATAAAGTCAGGTTGTCACATATCGAACCAACCTGGACCAACGATTCGCGGTGATATGATGCACCCATTCAGATTTATACAAAGTGGGCTTAACCTCTCGCTCATCAGCTCTCTCGAGAGGACAAGAGACGTCTCCCAATCCTGTGCCCTTTGCCAAGCATTTCACGATCGCTCATGATAATATGAAGCTTCGCCGAGCTTGGCCGCTCGGGGGTAGGTAGGTTTCCAAATCACAGGTCATAACAATAACAATCGTGGCCGTTGCCGGTCTTAATTCCCGGTTTCTAAAGGAAAGAGGTTTCTCATCAATCCCCCGCCCATCGAAAATTTCGGAGGCGAGCGTGCGACATTGGAGAAAACGCGAGTAGCCCAATAGGAAAATGACGGTTGCCCTTGTGGGAAACGTAGGGTGGCCCACATGGCCTGGGCTCATGGGAGGATTCTCCAAACTCAACATTTTTGGCGTGCATCCTCCCTGGTGTGGTCCCCGGTATCGTCGAGGCAGGTAGCAGGGGATGGAGATAGCATAGGTGACAGTAACAGAGAAGGAGGCTGTAGGATGAACTAGGATGATGGAGAGGGGCTTTTGTATTTCTGTCCTCACCTGTCTGACCACCACCAGCTAGCGCGAGGGAGAGCAAGAAAGCGAGTAGCCTGTGTATGGTAGTCTATGTTAGTGGTACGATAGCAGTAAGCTATGATGTATCTAGCAGTCCCAGGCATCGGGAGAAGCACACTGTAGTAATCCGGTACAGTCCGGTACGATATCAGAATCACGAACCACTTTTTTTAGGCGCAATGCGCCTTTTAGGCCCAATTCTAGCGCTAGCTTTCTCTAACAAAAATAAAAGCGAAGAAAATGCCCCCCTGGGCAGTTAATCTTCATCTTCAGGGCACTCCGTAGAAAACAAACTGACGAGATGTGACCGTACATGGGAGAATTTCCCCGTACATGGCCAAAATTTGGAACCGCTTTTTTAGGGACAATGCGCCTATTAGGCGCAATTTTAGCCCTAGCTTTCTCTACCAAAAATAAAAGCGAAGAAAACGCCCCCCTGGGCAGTTAATCTTCATCTTCAGGGCGCTCCGTAGCCCCCAAACAGATGGGATGAGTCCGTGCATGGGTGAAAAGTTTGATGTGACACATTTGGGCAAGCGAGCTGGCACTTCTCTACGCGAGATTAAACGAGTGATGGATTTAATTGATAAGCGGGTCGCTGAGAAGGGGTCGACTGTAAACTCCCAAATGACACCCATCGAGGCCAATTCATGCGTTGCGGAAGGCATGAGCATACTTGGCTGGGGATATGATTGAAGCAAATACCCCCACGGAGAGACGTCGCAATGTCCTCGAATTGAAATTCGCCACTGTGATGACGTACATGCAAAAACAAGAAGGATTGATAAGAAGATCAAGGAGGCTGCTGAGGCAGAAACAGGGTGGGCGGAGGGTGACAAGCGGTCGTCTTGGATAGACAAGTTGTAGGTAACTATGGCCTGTGAATTATTGTGCTGTTGTGGCTGTTGATTATGGGGGAAAGCTAGAGAGAATGTTGGCGAAAAACTCAAGTCAACCGATATATTTGCCCAATTGTTAAAATAAAGTCTTTCGAGGTGTTGTTTATGCTGGTACCTCCGAAGACCTCATGCCGTATTGCCTCTAAGCACTGCAAGTGTCTAAATACCATGAAAATGGCAACAAGTTGGGACTAGAAATGAAGCCCATAGATGAGCTTCATTTCTACTCATGGATATGCATAATGATTGAATCTAATTGTATTTCATTTTGTATGAAAGGTACTTTTTATCCACCAAATTGCCTATGCCTTAAATACTTCAGACACCAGTTGATGCATCCCCGAAGCTCTCAAGCTCAACATCCATTGTTTCACAGCTTTCCCCAGCAGTCATCATATTCATAAAATCTCTTGTTGAAGCCAACTCTTTGAGTCTCTTCCTTTCTCGAGCTACTTCTTTTTAAATGTCGTATGTCAAAGCATTTGTGGTGATCACTCCGCCAAGATTGTTTGTATGCATCTGGGATGCAGAGAGGCGACTGGTTTGATATTGCACAATATTTTTTGGCTTCAGCACAACAACATCGGTGTCCAATGCCAATATTTTCTTGATAAAGTCAGATCTCTCGACTCCTCTAAAGGACCCATGAGTGTCGGGCATCCACTAATCTTGTGGTGCATGGTGCATGTAGATTCCGGTGGTTTGGGTCTCAGGCTATACACCATATGACAATCACAAGAAAGGTCCAATTCCAACTCCACCAAACAATTCCAGCACGCGCACAAGATTTCCATCCAGAACAACAATTGTGTCCATCACCACCAATACCATTGTGAGTCAGTTGCCACCAGCCCCAACACTGCCGAGCCAATCGCCACCGATCCCATGGCGGCAGAGCCAGTCACTGGCAAGCCTCGCGGACGGGTCCTTTGCAACAGAGCAGGACGCGCGGCAAAGACGGTCGCAGCCGAGACGGTCGCCGCCGGCCCCGTCGTCACCAATCCCATGGCGGCAGAGCCAGTCGCGGCAAATTGTCACAAGCAAGCCCTTCACGTCAAAGCCCTTCGTGTCCGAGCATGGCGCGTCTCCCTCCCTGACCCATCGGGTCGCAGCCAAACCAATTCGTCAGAGCCGCTTGCGGCAAAGCCAGCCGCTTTCAATCGGAAGGACTTACCTTAGGTCAATCTCGAACAAGCTAGGTTGAGGGTCGGGGCGGCAAGAATCTCAAGCATTGAATGAATTGCTTCAGAATATTGTACCTATTACCAGATACTTGAGACGATGGACAGACCCTAAACCAAAATAGATCCAAAATGATCTAAGACTCATAAGTATGAGGAGATGCTTCGCCGACGCCCAAAAATTATGATAGTGCTAAGAACGCCTGGGTAGGAGAAAAAAGACACATATTAGCGGCGGATGATTCTTTTGAATTATAGTAAAATCTAACGGCCAAAAATATAATTCTATATAATGGATGAATAAACTGTCTCCAGAGACCATGTTTGTATTGAGTTTTTTTCGTGGGACAACTTACGGGC
>JALLAS010000062.1:0-20306 GCA_036939415.1 Detonula confervacea | reverse complement strand
GATGGCGATGGTCTCCATCCATTGTTTCCACCATACTCCTATCTTTTTGTAGAAAACGGTATTCACTAGGAAGTTAGTTAGTATTAGAATTTCATTCTTCCCGCCATATCTGGCACGGCAACACCGCCAACGGCACCGTTTTAATCATACCCTTGAGACTTGGCTAGTAGCCATGTCTGACCATACCCTTGAGACTTGGCTAGAAGCCATGTCTGATCACTGCCATCACTAAAACAGAGAAGGCACCATGGCGTCGAATCAAACAGCCGGGAGAAGCAAAGCCAAGGCGGCGGTCAACGTTGCAACTTACGGCTCCATGAAAGTATCTTCCTCAGATCTATGGATGATTCGCCTGCCCAATCGTCTAGCCAGCACGTGGGACGACGCGCCCGAGGGCACCGTCCTCGGTACCCTCACCTTCACAAAAGGAGGCGGCACCAACCACGGAGCACCGCCGGCGAAGCGGTTAAAGACCGGGGCTGCCGCTGCTGCATCGTCAAAAATATCCATCACAATAGATCCGAATCTTTCCGAATCCCAGTTGGACCTTCCGGTGAATTACACTCTCGAGGCGATGACGAAGAAAACTCCGGGGGCGTTGCATCCATTCACTCGCAGCGCCGACGGCAGCGTGGCGATACACGGAAAGGTCAGCCGGACGGCTTCCGCTCAGGTGATGCACGGCGTTCCCGCTTTTGGCGGCTCCTCCTCCTCCGATCCCAACCTGTCGCGGTATCGAACGCTGCTGAGAAATCGGCTTCTGGACACCTCCGTCAATTCCAAACGATTCGTCCAACCGGGAGGCGACGCCGCCCAATCGGGCCCGCTAAAAGCAGCCACCGCCGCGGCCAGCCTGGGCACCGGATTCGGAGGCAGCATTGCCCAATTCGGCAAGCGCATGCTCGACGCCAGAGAGCGCGCCAAGGGATATGGCATGCCGGAAACTACCGGCCCGCCGATAACGGGGGTCGATGGGGTCCGCACGGCATTATTCGAATTCTTCTCGAAACGATCGCATTGGGCGGTGAAAGATTTGCGAATGGCAAGCGGGGGACGGCTGCCGGAGCGGGAGACGAGGGAGGTGTTGAGGGATATTGCAGAGTATCATCGAATGGGGGAGCATAAGAATATGTGGGAGCTCAAGGCGGAGTTTAAGAGTGCAGTAAATACGTCGTCGGCTGCAGCTTCAGGATCAGGGCCGTCAAATGGGAGCTAAATAGATCATCTCTCTAGCGGACAATGTCAAAGTGAATGATTTTGCAGCAGTCCCAATATTAGAGTAGAGCATCCGCCGACAGCCAATACACTCAACTTGATGCCCAATTCCACATTTGAACATTATTGAGGACCATAGATTGTGGTGGTAAAATATTAACATGCAACATTTCCCATATTTGTCATATTGTCTTATTTAGCCCTCGAAAGCATCCAAAGCACAACTGAACAACATGAAAACTGATTAACATGCAATATGTTGAGACATCATGGGGGACAATTTTGAGGAGGTACGCTAATTATTTCAGGGATGATTGAATGATGTGGGTGTTGGGGCATCATTCTAAATGGCAAACCACAGTATCCATCCAAGGACATAATATACAACTGGTGAAATCGAGAAGACTGTTTTGTGAACTGAAAGGTCATACACATGAGACCACAGCTGGCTAATGTTGTATTTACTACAATGGAGCAATGTCTTAGGTCCTAAGTTTCATCATATTCTGCAAGATCATACAATACTTTTGGTTTTCCAGTCATGCGAATTGACAAAATTCACCTCTACAAAAACCCGATTGCAACAGAGATGTGAACACACTTGTCCACAATCCATCAAATGCATCTTAACTGATTGATTCGTTATTAGCTTTTATGCCTATATCAAAATTAAAGTGAGTGGTCTCCCCACACACACTGACTATGATCTAGTACACCTATTGTACCTCATCACAGCACAGTGCTTGGTCCCCCATTGAGCGAGACTTCCAATTTACCATCAGAACTCAATTCTACTGTAATCTCAAAGTCCTTGCCATCCTCTGGTACATTCTCTATCTTGCCAATCACCTTGCCCTTCTTCCCTGCCCCTCCCTGCATTTGAACAATTGCAACAGATGACTTGGCCGCATCTTTGTATGTGATCTTTCTTGTAACATTCGCCGGGAGTGGCTCTCCGATTTCAATCAACGGAACAGAATCGTTCTTAATGACTTCTTCTACATCTCCGTTTACTTTGCCGTCTTCAATCCTGCAAATGCCAATCGTCAGTGGACACACTTTTACCTTTCTTGTGGCCGGGCCAAGGCCTTCTGTAGTCTTACCCCCATGCTTGAAGTGCGTTTCGCAAGCAAGGATGGACGCGGCGTGACGAGCGCAGCCAATCGCTACGGCCTCATCCGCGGGGACATCCCCCCTCCCCGCATTTGCATCAGGGAAGAGCTTTGTCCGGAACAGAGTCGACGCCGCGGGCATATCACATACATTTCCTGCCAACAGCACCACATCAAATTTGACTGCTGCCTCTTCCGAGAACGTTTTGAGAAGCGCTTCGGCCTTGCGCATTATTCCGCTCATCAGCATGTCGAATCGTGGTCGACTAATAGGAACGTTCATGTCAATCCCCTCGTACAAACCATCCACTGCCACTGTTACTGTGGGAGCACGGGACAATGTACGCACTGCTGATTCGCATGCCATTTCGAGTTTGTGGCATGCTTTCTTGTTATCTAGCAAGCCAGATACGCGGTTTTTGCGCTCGAACATAGATGCACAATGCTTGGCGAGGGCGGTAATAATGGCTGTTCCAGAGCACGTGGCATCATTGACGTGCTTAACGATGGATAAAAGGGACGAGTTTGTAGATGCTCGACAGACGTGTGTGGCAGTGAGTCCGGATGCTCCCCAATCGATAACTAGAGCATTCTTCCAAGTGGTAGATTCGGATTTCTTTTCGGAAAGGTCGATTACTCCAGGATGCTCGATTTCTGTCAGACCGTGGGCAATGCAAACTGCAGCAGGATCGGTTATGACTGCCATAACCAAAGGCTCCTCTTTGTCTGTGCCTTTCTTTTTCTTTAATGCTTTTACCTCCTTTGGATCCAGACGCGCAGCCAATGCTTCTTCAATACCAACCTCAACAGTTTGCACAATATCGGCCTGCTCCTCGGGAGTGGAGGCAACGGGGACGCTGACAACTGTACGCAACTTGTCAGGATGTGCAGAAGAGGCATCGCATGCTAGCTCTGTCAAGTGGGAGAAGAAGGCAACAGCAGCGGCAGATTTTTCATCTTCCTTACCAACTGAACTGCTACTTTTTACCAGCTCACGAACCATGGACGAGGGATCTTTTGAAATGGTGGGTTTCTTCTCCCTGGCCAAAACACGACGAGCAGCGTCTCCAAATATATGACGAATTTCTTCTTTTTTGCCATTCTCTTCTTCGTTTGCCTTGTCTGTTCCAACTAATGCTAAAGTGTATCGGGAACCCTGCGCATTGGCAATGATCTCTGGCAAAGGACGGGTATCTTTGAGGCCAGCGGCAGGGGCATTGTTATGAGTTAGGTTGCCGATGGCCACTCGGGCATGGAGGGAGCCGACATCCACGCCTATGGGTATTAATTCAGATGGCTTGCTCATGGTTATTTCTCAGGGGAACGCAAAATGGCAACAATGGGTATGGTTGAAAATTGTTGAGAAAAGCATTCTTATTCTTTTCCCATTGCCATGGTTGTTTTGTTCTTTGTGTTTGTGGTTGTGGCGGCGGCAAGCATGCGTGTTTGTTGTGGTTGGTTCGCACGAATCTGCTTTGTGGTTTTGGTTGTCCCGGCGAAGGACAAACCGATCACCTTCGCGCCATTTTATGCCAGCAAATCCTATTCCACGTGGAACTTACACCAACGCGACCACAGCTAGCTACATACTCCCATAAGATACCATGATGTACACCGCGTGGTGGGACGGCACGGATACGTACGCGCAAAATCCAAAATCTCGGGATCCCGTTCTTGCTTTTCTCTTGCTCTTGATATGATATCAATTGCATTCTATTTTGCAGCATTGTATTTTATTTTTCCCTTCAAGCTCTTTGGCACGTAAGGAGTGTAAAAGAATAGTGGGAACCACACGGACAACTGTAAATTACCTGAAGATGAGTCGGATCGACGTCCATTACTGAAGAACTAACAACACTCGAGAGTACAAAGAGTAGACCTGTGTATTCGTCAAGACACCAGAAACTGGCGACACTGACTTAGAGAAGGATGCGTCTAATATTTGAGGTACTGATGAGCAGCTTGCTTGAGTTAAACAAGAAACGGGAGTTGAAGATTGCGGTGGGCGCATGTGGCGGGTACAGTCGCAACTGAAGGAAATTATCCTCCTAATCTGGAAGGACAATCCCAATGCATTCCATTCACAATCAATGGTGATTTAGTATGCATCAGAGTTACCAAATTTGCTCACTCAAAATAAAAAGGCATGTTCATGTGTAACCTGGAAAATGTCTATTATTTGAAGTAGTTTGTTTTTTACATCCTGAACAACACTGTTCAACCTTCTCGCCCATTCATCTCGCATCAAGCCTCTTTTGAAAAAGATGTTGCTCAAGAGAATAAGAAGTGGTCTGGAGGCTTGCTGTTTGATTAGCTCTTCATCTCTTGTTAAAGCGCAAGTTGTCATCATATCCGACACCTCCGACTCCAGCACTGCTGATCTCCAATTGATCACTGACAAACTCAAGCTCCAAGTTCCCAACATTATTTGCCACACATGCCTCGGTAACGCTCTGACTTGGTTCATTCAATGCTTCAGCAACCATATCGGCCATATCATTGATGAATGTGGGATCTGTATTCAGTGCCGGTGAGCGTCGCCAGTTGGTGATGCCACTTTCATGCGCCAACTCCCGGTACTCAAGATCAATTTCTTCCAGAGTTTCAATGTGCTCACTGACAAAGCTGATGGGTACAACGACCAAATTCTTTACACCCTCTTCTCCCAATTGAGGCAATACGTCATCCGTGTATGGTCGCAACCATTCCACTGGCCCCACGCGACTTTGGAAACTCAAGTGCACCTTCACGCCATCCTCTTCTGTTGGCAATAAAGCTTTAATCCTCTCAACGCAATCTATAATCTGATCTTTGTAAGGATCCCCTGCCTCAATGTACGACGCAGGTACTCCATGGGCCGAAAACAAAATGTGCCTCGGAATGGGCTGATTCTCTGACGTTCCCTCCTCGATCTCCTCGGGAGAGAAGGAATCTAGTTCGTTCTGAATCAGATTCGCAACGGATTTAACGTATCCGGGCCTATCATACCACGAGGGAATGACAGTGTGAAACATTTTTTGAGGGCCGTAAAGCTCTGGCATTTTCGCGAATTCTTCCTGCAAGACGCGCAAGCTGGAACCTGATGTCGAAATGCTAAATTGCGGGTAAAGCGGCAGGATGACTAGAGCGTTGATTCCGTCCTTTCGGATTTCGTCCAAGGCCTCCTCCGTGAAAGGATACCAGTACCTCATTCCAATATACGTCTTGGCCTCTATGCCGTACCTATCCTGGAGAGACTTCGCCATTCCATCAGCCTGCGCCCGCGTGTATTGCAAAATGGGTGATCCACCGCCGATGGAATCATATGCCTCTCTCGACTTGGGCGCACGTCGTTTCGAAATGATGAGGGCCACAAGTGATTGGAGGGGGGATAGCAATGGCGGAAGACGGATGATGTCCGGATCGGCGAAGAGGTTGTAGAGGAATCCTTCGACGTCTTCCCCTGTCTCTGGACCGCCGAGATTAAGTAGGAGGACACCTACTTTGGGGTCTTTCATGTCTGCCATGCTCATTCCGTTGTTGGCGGGTTCGCTCCATGATATTGATGAATCATTGTCCAAACTGAGCACGGTTGCCGCTTCTAATTTTGATTCAGACAAAGATTGTGGTCGTGTCGAGATGCCGGGGAAAGAGGGTTGCAAGGAGAACCCAGACGCTTGCCGCGGGCCTATTGGACTGCTGTCGATCAACAACAGTGCAGAGATGAAGCTTGACCATCTGATAATCATGGTTATTGTTTCTAATGATTGTACTTGTGCGTGCGCTCAGAGGTTGTCTTCTGTGCGTGAGTGAATGGAATTATGGACAAACCCGTTGACTGTTGTTGTGGCTGGACGTGTCAGCTCTGCCGCCATCGTCATGTGCCAAGCAATGCCAGCTTTCACTTTCAGCCGCGCCATCGTGGTCTTGATACTCCTAGGCTCTAATCTTGCGTGTTGTTGTGGACGTTGTGGGGCTGGGATTTCGTTCGTGATGCGTCACCGGCTGTCGGAATAGTTTCTTGAGTTTTTTATAAACGAAGGAGGTCCAACCAAAGATGTATTTCACATAGGCCTCGGTTAAATAAAAGCATTTCTAATACGGGTATATATGTCGACATAATATTTCGAGCTCCTTAGATTGTAAGATCTTGGCCATCACCAAATCCACATGCCCGCGGGCAGATGGGATTTGTTCTCCCCCCGCCAGCCAGCTTTGATTTTTTCACTTTATTGACATTGCGTTTGACATCAGAGTTCTCATCATTCTGCTCGGGCATTGTATGTGGATTGGGCAAACGGATTGGGCAGCTAGCTCTAGCAATAGTTCTGGCCGTATGTTGGCTGGGCGGGCATGCAGGGTCGGGCTTTGTTCGAGTTTTTCTTGTCGCCTGGTTTGATTGCCGCCGTTGCAACAAAGAAGAGTAAGGAACAAGCAATAGAACATTTCAATAGCCTTCGAAGCGAGTGATAGATCATGGTCTCCTCCGCCTCCTCTTTCCTCCGTTGCGCAAGCGTCTCGCTTCGATCCTCTGTGAACACCTCGCGCGTCGCCGCCCCTGCGATGGGAGCTGTTCGCAACTTACATGTGCACGAATACATCTCGATGGAAATAATGAATCAACACGGAATTGCCACTCCGAGGGGCTTCGTGGCGAACTCTCCCGAGGAGGCGGAGCATATATATACTACCATGATGAACAAACGTACGTGAGTTTTGGTGGTAGAATGTAGGACACTGATGGCGTTGATAATCCGCTTCTACAACTGACTTGTGTTCTCGTCACCAATAAACCCAGCCGGCAAGCCCCTCAAAGACGCTGTCATCAAAGCTCAAGTCCTATCCGGCGGTCGAGGACTTGGCACGTTCAAGAACGGCTTCAGAGGAGGCGTGCACATGGTCACTCGCAAGGGCCAGGCTGGCGAAATGGCGTCACAAATGCTCGGACAAGAACTGGTAACCAAACAGGCCCTAGACGGCATACTCTGCTCAAAAGTCTTCCTAATGGAACGCATGTACATGCGCAACGAAATGTACCTCTCGATAGTGATGGATCGGGCGTCCGGTGGACCATTGCTCGTGGGCAGTCCGCGAGGAGGTACCTCAATCGAGGATGTGGCCAAGACTCATCCGGAATTGATATTCACTGAACCAATTGATATCAATGCGGGGTTGACTCCCAATGCGGCGGGTCGTATGGCGAGCAACATTGGCTTGGAGGAGGGTACAGAGAGCCACTTTAAGGCTGTGAAGCTCATTAACAGCCTATACGATATGTTTCTCGGATGCGACTGTACACAGGTCGAGGTTAACCCCCTCGCCGAAACTCCTGAGGGAGATGTGGTAGTCTGCGATGCAAAAGTTAATTTCGATGATAATGCCGAGTTTCGTCAGAAGAGCATATTCGAGAGGCGAGACTTTTCTCAGGAGGACCCTCGCGAGGTGGAGGCATCCAAGTACGATTTGAATTACATTGGTCTTGATGGGGATATTGGCTGTATGGTGAATGGAGCTGGACTCGCCATGTCGACGATGGATATCATTCAATTGAAGGGGGGTTCTCCTGCAAACTTTTTGGACGTTGGCGGAGGCGCTAATGAGAAGCAAGTGCAAAAGGCATTTGAGCTGTTGAACTCGGATGAAAATATCAAAGCAATCCTCGTCAACATATTTGGAGGAATCATGAGATGCGATGTTATCGCCAATGGAATCATCAACGCTGCACAGGAGATTGGTATTAAGAAACCATTGGTGATTCGTTTGCAGGGCACAAATGTCGAGGAGGCCAAGAAGCTCATTGAGGCTTGCGGATTCCGAATGATTCTTGCAGATGATTTGGAAGATGCGGCGGAGAAGGCGGTGGGAGTGGCAGAGATTGTGAAGCAAGCTCAAAAGATTAAAGTTGGTCTGGAGTTTGAGGGGCTCGGACTGTAGATGGGTTGGGAGCAAAGCCCTCAGATTGAGGTTGTGGTGATGTTGGAAGTACCACTTGGATACTAAAACCTGAGGACATGATAGGAATGATGTAGAATAATTGTGAAGTAGAGATGTATTCCTTCGCCAACGCCCAATCAGTTTATCAGAACCAACATGCAAAAGTTGTTTCTTTCTCCCATTTTTATTTCTAATGCTGTGAGTTGATGATCCAATTGGTTGAGTGAAATATTGCTGCACAGGTGAGAAGAGAACAATGCTTGCCAAATAAGTTGCAAACTTGTTGATTTAAGATACCCGTTTTGTGGGTATTTGTGGTATCGCCCTACGGCAAAGTGTGGAGAAGCCTCAATGAGCGGCACCAGAATCTAACACGGTGACATTTGATAATTGAATTGACCTATGGCATCCAAATCCCATAAGATTTGCCACTCTCATCATAGTTCACAAAACCCATGAGTGAACTTAACATTTTTTAAACACCTCAGTGGATACAACTTTTTCTGTTCTCTCTGGATGCAAGAATGAACGCCTCAAAATCAGGTCTCCATTCTTCAGATATCGCGTAGATTCTTCTTTGCCCCGGGGACCATCTGTGACAGTAACATGTGCAATTTGATCATCCGAATCCTTTTCCGCAAGATAGAAACAGCAACGGTGCAATACGCCTCCATCACCAAATAATGTCGCTGTGCCTTCATATGTCTCAGTGAATTCTCCAATTGGATAGTGCAGCTCTCGTCGAGGTTTGATGCCATCTGTATGGTATGTTGTCACTTGCCACTCAAGCTTTGTAGCATGTGGATCCCACGATTGAATATAAGGTTCTGTCGCTTTTTGATTTGCGTTCTCTTCAGTCAATCCCCGGGCAACAAGTCCTTCCGCAACACCAACGCCCCGGCTGGAGTCACGTGACCATTGCCCGCTAAGATCAAGTTCGCCGCATCTCTCTTCCCAACGTTTCATTATTGGTATTGATGCCTCTTTCAATACTTCATAGGGTTTGACTTTCTTCTCCCAGACATTCTCAACTACCCAATCCAAGCTTTCCCACCGTACTGCAGAGAACTCAGGCTTCTCTCCATTCAGCCCTGACAAGTTGCATACGAGCGAAGGATCTCTTTCTAAGTCAGAATCGGCGCATCGAAAAATGGTCCAATTCAATTCTTGTCCTGCAAAGCCTTCTTTCTCTAACCAGCTCCCCGTACCTTCTGTCTGATATCTATGTTTAATATCACTCTTTTCAGAATCCACTTTTTCGAGGAGGACATGCTTTCCTTCTTCTAATCCTACTTCTTCATAGAGCTCTCGAATGGCAGCTTCAGTCACAGATTCAGACTTGCTACCTCCATCCACTCCTCCCTGAGGAGTCTGCCATGATCCTGGCTTGCCAATTCTTTCACCGATGAGGAGTTGGTTTTTGGAGTTGAACACTGCTGCGCCGGCACATAATCGCCACTTGAGACCGTCGCCGTCAGTGACAAACTTTGAAGGTGGATGTTGCGGAGTGGAGGAAGATGTAGCCATTCTGAAAAGTCGGTTTGTTGTGGTTACTCTGCCCGCCGAAGAAATCCAAGCTGGGGGCTGAAGATTGTGGAGTTGGCTGCAGATAAATGCGGACCCTTTCATGTTCATGGGTAGAAGTGATTTCAATGTCAATGTCCGTCATGCCATGGTCGGTCGTCATTGCATTTATTGGTCGTCATCGAATCTCTATCTGTGAATATTTTTGCTTGGTTGTCAGTGATCGGCAGGTTCGCGTGATCAGAGGTTCGTTTGTGGAGGTTTATGGACTAGGAGTACGATAACTACAAAGCGATGACGTCAGAAAGATATGGAAATGAGTTAGCGATCAGTATTAGTACCTTCCTACGTAAATTACGCGTACAGTCGCCGCCAATTAGTCTCGAATAATATACTCATCAACAACCGACCATTGCAACCAAAAAAATAATGATCATGGCAATTATTATGCATGGCAATCTATGACAATCACCCAACGCCTCATTCAACCACAAAAAATGTAACACACAAATACTTCGCTTGCAACAATATGACGGCACAACATCATCGCCTGCATCTTCATTTGCGGCAATCCACCGACAGATACTATCCTTCTCCACCATAGTCATCAACCAATAGTATGTGATCGTTTTAGTTTGCCCTAATAGGCGGTGAAACCTCTGCGCTTACGGCCACCAGTCCACTTGTCACCACCCGAACGAGCTAGGTAGAACTCAGCCCTCATCGAACTGGTGATAGGGCCACATTCCTGAAGACCGCATTCTCAAGCGCGGCCATCATAACAATGGCGCCAGCAATTTCACTTGCCAATGATCCGACAGATGACTTGTCCATGCCAACAGTAAAGGACAGAAGTTGTCAGATGTAAGTTCCTGACGTAATGGATTGATAATAAACCTGAACATCAAACCCCGTATACTCGACTCTACAAGATCATTGAAGTTATAAGTCTTCTTTAAAGCTTGTCCTGCTATAGCAGGGACCGGGGAGAATACCGTTTGTCTGGCTGCCTGAGAAGGCATCAGATGTTATGACATGCACTGTTTGCTGAGTTCCTCCCTTTTTACTTGGAGTGCTTCTCTATCCCAATAGTTCTACATCTTATTTTTGTTGACTTATTTAACAAATATCAATCACAGTTGCTCACCACACCTTCTATTCTTGCGAAATCCCAAAATTGAAGGACGCCATAGCTGAATGAATTGAAGAAGAGTCCGAGGGGTACCATGCCAAGAATCAATGGGAGAAAACTGACTTGTTCATCGTGAACAGCTTTGTTGGTTATGTAGTGCACGTTGCTCCCAAATAGTTGTCTAAATATTAGCTACCATAATTTACTCTATAAATCTGTTTGGTTTCATCACTTTACCACTATATATTTCGAATAACTGTTGTAGCGAATTCACATGAAAGAACTGTGCTTTTGTACCCTTTTGAAGTAAAGAAGGTATTCAACCGCTTTCGACAACCTCTTTGTTTCTTCCACTTGGAAAACGATATTTTGTTCAAACACTAGTTTAGTGCGCGCTGCATGCAGTGCCTCACCAAGTCAACATGTTTAACTAAACTCAGTTGAATCACTGCTTGTTGTTAATTAATTATGTCGCACAACTATCTAGATCATTTAATTTGTCAATGCCATGTCTTCAACAGGGCTCTGCAATAGCTGAGCCCTCATGCCCTCATCGAAGAATTTTGTAAGTGACACATCATCGGGGAGGCCCTTCCGCCTTCTCGTCTTCACAAGGAAATCTCTTGCCAGGCACTGGGGAGGACTCGGCTCCAATGGATGCAGAACAATACTTCTGTCCAATGGATCGCCTGGGACAATTGCCCAATGATCGAACACAGAATGTACCATGGCTTGTCCCTGGGTGAAAGTCCTCAAATCAGTCTCAAATCCAAAGCTGTCAAGCACAGGAATGAATGCCTTGACACTGTACAGAGGAGAACCAGGAATGGGTTTATCTTGCACAATGTGCCCTCTACGTTTTGTCAGCACCGGTTGAATCGCACTCACAATCTCTCCAGGGCACTGGATTTGGAGACGGTACCAAGGCTCCATGAGGCGAGGTGAGGCTGTTAGTAATGCAGAATGAACAGTTTTTCTTGCTGTAGGAATGATTTGGCCACCTCCTCTGTGGATGGCTTTGTCTGCCAAGGCCACATCAAGGATCTTCAGTTTCGTTGACCGCACAGGTTCTTCACATAGAGGTCCTTCCCTTGTAGCCCATTGGAATCCCTGGACAATACTGGGCTTACAAGATTTCAGCTTTGTCTTGTCCACTTCACTAGGGAGAGTGTCATCCATTAGAATATTTGTTCCATGGGTAGGTGAGCTTCCAAATGCCCAGACAGATCGTGACGATAACAGGTCCCAGTCATACTTTGTTTGGAAGAACCTCCCAAGCTGTAACATAAAATGAATGAGCTGCTGTCAGAAATTATTGCAGTCCATGCAAAAAGAAGTTAACATGTTATGCTCCTCTCACCTTCCGGTTATCCCAATTAAGATTGATTTTTCCATTCTCGAGCTTCTCAGCTAATCCATCATCAAGTGGCTCAGCAATAAACGTGAGTTTGTTGCGTTTGTTCGCAGTCTGGACGACAGAAGTGTGTTGTTTGTGATGTTAGAAGGGATGCAACCAGCCATAAAAATGGAATGTAAAATCAAGACGCTCTCACCTCAGAGAAGCACTTGACACTGCTCGTTTCAACAACTGTTTCGCGGAAGCCAACAACAGGATCTGCCACTTTTACTTCAATGTCTGAGTAAACAGTTCTGAGATCATGCATCACACAATCCAGGTACATTTCCCCAGTACCGAACAAAACATGCTCCCCACTCTCCTCAACCCTAGTGGTTGACATCGGATAAGATTTGGAGACTCGACGCAGTCCCTCTACCATCTTGGGCAACTCAGCTGGGTTCAAAGGTTCTACTGCAAGCTTCATTGTAGCTTCACCACCCGCCTAAGGGATTCACAATGAGGAAGAAACTATAAGAACATCATCTAGCAATACTGTCATCACGTGAAAGACTATCTCTGAGGGGAGACTAGGCTTACCTGGGGAAATTTGAGTGGGGTGAAAATGTGGATTTCACCATCGCCATCGTCGCCACCAAAGTTAGATGATCCAGCACCAACAATTGTTGCTGTTTTGACAATGTCTGCATCAACACCTCCAAGGAGCACCCAATTTCCAGCCCTGGCCATCATCACTTCAGTTCGCGACCTTCCACGAGGTATCCATACGTTTGACACTGTTGCAAAAGCCATATCTTCATCATCATCAGGTGTGTAAGCCTCGCCAAGGACTTTTACACGATCCCCTGTGGAATGGCAATTGCAACAAGAACAAGTTAGTGCAGCTCGTACTCCTTTGTCCTCCAGGCAAAATCTGTCACTAAGAATATACGAATAAATCACTTCTAGAGGGCTCACCAGGTTTTACAGTACCAGAGTAGATTCTTCCAAACGCAGAAAATGATTGCCCATCAGATTCAGCGTAGAGTTTGGCCACATGAATAACAAGTGGACCATGCGAATCACATTTAATCATCGATGTCACAGTTCGTGACGTAAGTGGTCCAGAATAGCAGCGAGCCACCTTGCCTTTCGCTGCTGCTGCCGGAGATGGTCTAAACAAGATTCAACCCGTCAAGTGACTAAAAGTTGAGCCTTTCGTAACGTATACAACAGTCAACATTAGAAAGGAAACAAAGGACAGCAACTACTTACATGTGATGCACGACAGTGTCCACAAATCCAGTGCTCGTACCAAAGTACTTTCTAAACGCCGCCCTCATCAACGGACGAGCCGACGCACGCAAGTGCTCCTTTCCCAATAACACTCCCAAACTGCGAAATGCCTTCTCAGTTTCGCCTCCAGACTCTCCCACGCACAGGGCGTACATTTTGTACATTGGTTCCAGGATAAACTGCACAAAAGTTCGTTTCGGCGTCATTCCCGTGCTCGGATCAGGAGCGCAATCCCCAGCACGGCGTTGGAATGTGCGGGACTTTGGATCCAAATAGGCATTCCCCCACAAGCGTTTGGCAAATGTGTCGGGTGTCAAATTTCGGCCAAGACCCCCATGATTCTTAAATGAGCCGAAAGCATCCTCTTTCTCATCCACGTCGAAATCAAGTTGGTCCAGATATTGTGTGGCAAAGCTTTCCAATGAGAAAGCGTAACCATGCATGGATGACGCAAAGATGACATTGCCCCTATCTGGAGATAGTTTGGGGTACCTTCCATTGGACTGATGGCTCACAAAGGCGTTTACACTGTCAATGACATGACGCAATTTGTGATACATGTCATCCGGAGGCAGCTTCAACTCCAAAATCAAGCGATCCACCTTATTAATCACCAACACCAATGGCAATCCCTCAGAGATAATCTGTCGCAACAGCATTTCAGTGTGCAGCATGATCCCCTCGATGGCATCTACGACCAGTGCCGCCCCATCAGCCACACGGAGCGACGCCACGGACTCATCGTGAAAATTGGCGTGTCCCGGACAATCAATCATTGAAAGAGCGAACGTCTTCCCGCGAGTGTCGGGTAAACATAGGGTGATGGGACAAGATTTGATTGACATTTGACGATCCTGTTCCGCTTGCAAGGTATC
This sequence comes from Detonula confervacea, assembly GCA_036939415.1. NCBI lineage: Eukaryota > Bacillariophyta > Thalassiosirophyceae > Thalassiosirales > Thalassiosiraceae > Detonula > Detonula confervacea. Next base: position 5,903 of record JALLAS010000062.1, on the reverse strand, counting down.
CGTGGTACGCGGTCCGCCTCCCCTATGCGATTCCAATGCCGCGCGAGGTCCGTGAATTCCGAACCCCTTCGAAGAAGGCACTTTGGATTGTTCGATAAATAGATCCACCAACGACGTTTTCCCGCAGTGCAACTGCCCCACGAGGGCGAGACAACGACGGGTGCGCGTCGTTTCATTCGCCACCAACGATGCGAGATACCGATCCGATACCATATCTTCCTCCCCCCTTCCCTCCTTCCCCCCGGGCTTCATCATCTCCGCTCCGTACGCCTCCCTCTCCTCGTTTTCGTCGCGCATTAAACTGAACGTCTTCTTCTTCACCGGCTCCACGATCGGCTCTTCCAAATCCATGGCATCCTCGTCGAGCACGGCCGTGCGCACGCCCTCCCCGTACACTTCCTCGGCCGAGGGATAATGAACCTTATCCTCGTGCAATACTATCGCCGACACGCCCGGGGCGGTGCCCGGGTCTTCGTCGTCGTCGCCGTCCTCGCGGAGGGCGAGCCGGTCGGCGCGTCCGCCGCCGTCGCGGGAGATGTCATCCTCGGACACGTCCGATGCGTCGTCGGGAGCGCCGCCCCGGGAGGACTCGTCGGACGATTCATCGTCGGATGAATCGAGATCCGGCCCGATGTAGTTTCCGAACTGACGCAAAAAGAAATCGTTTATGCAATCGTTAAAAGATGAGTTTGTGTGAGATTAGGTTGTTGGGCAGATATAAAAGCTTACCTCGTCATAAAGTTCTTGCTCGTCGGCCATGATGAAGGAGCAGAAGATTAATCGAAAGGACGGTGATGGAGGAGGGTGTGAAGATGCCGGCGATGGCAGCAGGGATTGATTTGGGCCGGGGAGAGCAGCGAAGTCGGCGGAGGAAATTGGAGGAGACGGCCGCGGTGGAAATTAGATGTGTGGTAGGGCGCGGGGTAGAAATCCAGAAATCCAGCGCGGCGGGGCAAAAATGCAACAATCTTGACCCGGGGCGGGGATCGGGACCCGAGACCCGAACCCGAGACCCGGGAAAAATACCCAGTTGCCTCCGATGGACGTGCAACGACGGCCAGATCTTTTCAGGAGATGCGGGAAGGCTGAAATGGTTGTCAATCCACAAACCTCCACAAACGCACGAAATGGAAATGAAGATGGCACGATAGATGGCGTTTACTTTTTCACATCACCTACACTACGACGACCTCAAAAGCAATAAGAGCAATAGCAATAGAAGCAATAAGAATAACCTCTTGGAGCAATATAAAGTCGACGAAAATGATGAAATTATTAACGATATCGTTCCTCTTCGCCGCCGCCCACGGCTTGAGCTCCCCCATGGCCGACCCCTCCGGCGCCAGATCCTTTGCCCCCGTCACCGACTTCAAGGGCGGTGCCGGCGTCGGCAGGCTGGTCATCGATGGAGACGAAACACCTCTCGAGAAGTGGAGTTGCAATTACGATATGGTATTGGTGGAACGGCTTCAGGGCAGGCCCAAGACGGAGAGTGGATTGGTCATTACGAGGGAGAATTTGCCGAAGCTTCATTTGTGTAAAGGTGAGTTCTTCGATCGACGCGACATGATGCCATTAAGAAAAAATACTGCAGGTGATGTTTCATAACAATTCCTCTCGATATCAATAAATAATGGTCATCCTCTTCCGCAATTGAACAATCAGTGATTTCCATGGGACCAGGCCGGGAAGAAGAAAATGGTCTCGTCGCTGCCATGCCCAATATCAAAGTAGGGGATGTGGTTATTGCCAAAAACCCATGGGGGATTGGACCAAAAGACGAGGAGACGAATGATGGAAAGAAATTGAGTTTTATGCGAAGTGTGGATATTGCTGCTCGTGTGGAGGGGAAATTGTTGGCGCAGGAGTAAAGTCATGGCATATCAGTTCATCCAGGGGCAACATTGACTTGTGATGTGAAAGTAGGTACATTGCGGCCCCTTTTGGTTTTGAGTGGACTGAAAATGCAATTATCTGGGCTCGGGTTGGCCCAGCTATTGAATACTCTGAGATCACAACGTACTAGGGGAAAACATGAACAACGTAAGAAATTAGGTATCGAATTATACGATGCTATCTAGACCAGTTCAAACCCTTCCTGAGTTTGGATTTGGTCAAACAGCGCTGCAGTCGTAACCATCAGAAACAAAGAGCGTGAGAGGAGGGTTTCTCTTTCAACCTTGAAAATGCAAGCCATTCGTAGCTACATGAGCTTGCCATTTTTGCAAGAGGGGAAATTTTGTTGTCATACAAGATAAACATCCATCTTTAAGGTATCGTATGGTAGCCCCATTGCATGTGCTGTGCTGTCTGCTGCACCCAAGTTGCGGAAGTCTCACTTTTCATCAGGCCGTCTTGATCTGTGGTCTTGATTGACTGTAGCCAGTTAGTATTCCTGTCTTTCTCGCGAGGTTGTTTCCTAAACCTCAAGGTTTACCTCCGCTGAGCATGCATCTTCATCAAACAGTTCATCTGCACGCAACTCTGGTTGATCCTCCATTTCATCTCGCAGCTCCTCTTTCAATTTTCTTGCTAGTGTGCCTTAAATGGTGTCAAGTTTCTGTAAAGCCACTAGCAATAATATATAATCTACAACAGGAGTTTAGTTAAACCTGGGATTCATCATTGATTGATACTGAGCCTGGAGCGACTTACTACATTGTGTGATTTTTGCAGCACAAATACCAATACGGCAGTATGAATTTTAAGTTGATTATTAGATTTGAGTATGAGGCACTCTTCCCCGCACGTAGCAAATTATCTGCTTTCGTCGTCCGAGCCGTTCTCAAAGAATGCGCTCAATCTGTAACCATCCCCACTGCTGCTTCCGTCATCATCACCGCTCTTTCTCTTTTTGTCCTTCTTCTTCTTGTGTTTGGATGACTTTTTGCGGTCATCCCTGCTGTCAGAGCTATCAGAGTCATACCGACGCGAACTCTTTTTGTGTTTGCTGCTCCTCTTTTTGTGCTTCTTTCGCTTACGGCTTCTTCTGTCGCTATCAGAAGAATCATAGCTATCACTATCGCTGCTGTAACTATCATCATGACGTCTACTGCTCCTCTTCTTTTTCTTCTTTTTTGACTTCTTATCATCCTTTCCGTGATTAGTTCCCCTATTTAACATTTTATCGCGTTGTTCATCCAGCTCCTTTCGATACGCCTCCATCTTTTTTTGGTCTACACCCGAAATATCAAGTTTGTCCGCATTGTCTTTCTTGTACTGCTCCCACGTCGGACGGTTGGAGTCGGCTAATTTTTCGGAAATCGTGCGCTCCTCCATACCGGCCATGAGTCTCATCACCGCGGTCATTTGACTGGATACCTTTGGCTGTGCTGCTGCTGCTTCCGCGGGGGCAGCATCGGTAGTAGTTGAGGAGGGGTTTGCCCCTGGCGCCTTTCTGTGACTTTCGAAGCGGTCGTCGTCGATGTGACGATCCGCAACTTTGGAATAATTGACGCCTGATCCGCGAGAGATACCGGGTTCGTCATCGTCGTCGCGGTCTCTGCGGCGGCGGCGTTTTGACTTTTTGTCTTTGCGATCGCTCATTTTCGTTCAATGAAAAATGAAGCCGCCTTCAGGGAGACGTAGAGTTGCTGTGAGAGGCTGTGAGTTCGGCTGGCTGCGGGAGCTAAGAGGATGATAGGGATAGGGGAGCGAGGAGGATTCGTGTATGGTTTACCTTATGGTGAACGGTGAATGTGAATGGTGCCGGGCGGAAATGGGAAATCTGGGAAATGGACAGAAAATTGTAGCAGAAAGTAAAATGGATGGTGCAAAATCTTTGAAGATAGTGTCAAATATGGCGGGAAAGCTATCAAAAGATCCAAAATGGATCCGAAATCTTCCGAAATCCAAAAGATCTCAGCCCAAAACCATCCCACATCACATGTTGTACGATACTGCTTGATTGCAATGACCTGCAATGACAATGGCAGATGGCAGGCCGACCATCGATAAGCGCCAAACAAAAACAATCTCTGTCTCCATTAACGGGGCATATGAACGAACAATGGCAAATAACTATTGGATACATCAATTCATAGTCTTGTCGTTTTTGGCAACGTCTATCCAATCGCTGCAAAGCTCCCTATCGGCGTCGCGCCTGTCGTCAACCCCTGCGCTGCATGTTGTGTCATTGACGACATGCCACACCGCTTTTCGAGGCCCAGTAGCCTGTTTGAATGGAAGGGCTTCGACTGGAAGCAATGGCTGCACTAGCCGCAAAATATTAAACAACACCCGGCAACGTCAAAAGTCGCTTCCGCCGTTATGGGCTAGCAGCGAGGATGAAATAGAAACCGAAACTGATACTGATGACGATCTTGATGCGATGGAAACTGATGCGGAAACCGATACCGATGACGATCTTGACGCGTTCATGGAAGAGTTAGCAGAGGAGGTTGAGACAGAGAAGAAAGAGGAAGCGAAGGACACTTCCCACTTCATCGAGGGAAAGAGAGCGGTTGGCATTGGAGGGAATGCTGGGTTTGTGTACGATGTCAACGCATTGAAGCGTAACCTGGTTCAAGAATCGGTCAGGGGTTGTAAGGAGGAAATCCTGGTTTTGCTTGGAGATGGCAGGCAGAGCCACGCTACCAAAGACAGCAAAAAGTCTTCAAATAATGATCAACGCGTTGTTGTATCTCCGCGGTGGAAGAGAGACCAAGATGATTTGATAGAGGAACGTCTATCGGCTTTGGTACAGGTTTGTTTCTCAATGATGTTATTTTTTTGTACCCAAGTTTGTCAGAAAGCTGTTATACTAAACTTCACGTGTGTGTCTCGAAAAGGCCAACCCGGTATCGACTACCACAGATTCCAATCTTCTTGATGGAGAGTGGTCATTTGCATTTGCAACAAATTCAGCATCCTCCATTCTTGATACGTCACGCTTTCTCTTGAGCAAGACAAAACGACTTGATCTTCCTCGAGATGAAACAAAAAATGGTGATTCAGACAAAAGTGGTAATGTTGCAACCGTCAGAGGTGGTCCGTGGCGTTTCAGAGCTGGAAAGACCGAGAATCCGTTCCGTACATCGACTCGAGAAATATATCTAGAAAATCTCAATGGTGACGAAAATGCGCACATGATTGACGAGACTCGTGTGTTGGGAGGACTGTTTCAAATTAGTCGAAGGTATGATGTGTTTGGGTTGACGCGAACTGCCATTGATCTTGACTTGACACAAAGTGAATCAAGATTATTAGGATTCTGCGTGAACAGCAATAGCAGGGTTGATTTCAAGGGAACCAAACTTGGGAACCCGTTAGAAATACAGGTTCTATACCTTGATAATGATCTCTGCATTTGTACAACTGGGGCAGGGCTTGATGGTCCGTTGCATGTTTATACAAAGAGTGACTTGTGGGTAACAGGGGGATCAAAACGCAAGGTAAGTGACATTGCAAATGGGACCAGCACAAAATTGCATAAATGGGTTTATTAATAAGTTGACATTGCTCGAACATTTTCAGATGCGGCTGCTAGCACAAACGGCATCTTGGATATCAACACTGCAATCTCCACTTCGAATTCGACAACGATTGAGCAATAGGCTAGAAAAAAGAAATGAGAAAAAAGTAATCAAAACTGGACCAGCGTTAAAGGCTGTCAATATTGGAGAAGTAGATGTTATTAATAAAGATGGAACAACAAAAGAAGACGCGGCATGGGATGGTCCCGATGATCCGTTTATGCACCTCTCTCCTGGAGAAAGAATGAATGTATTGAAGTCAATGAGTTTACAGGACATTTACAATTCAGCAGAGGAAAGGAAGGAGCAGAATAAAAAGCAAAAGAAGAAATGGATGGGCAAGAAGAGGGGTAATAAGTTCAAGCGACCAGATATCTAAAGCATGGAAAAGGTCAAATCCATTTGACGAGGAATACAAGATGAATGAAT